>CAUYPK010098558.1:0-16433 GCA_963574355.1 Loris lydekkerianus | reverse complement strand
ATTTTAAACTGTGAGAGTCAGAGAGCCACACCACGCAGTGACCTGCCAAAACAGACAAACACACAAAAGCATATAATTTTAACAATAATATATTAAACACATAATATAATGTGCTCAGTCAGGTGTTTTTTGTTACCTTGTTGGAGCTGCATGCGGCTCGAGAGCCGCGTGTTCGCCACCCCTGCTCTAATTTCTAGGATTCAATAATTTTCTTCTCTTCAAAGTCCTAGTCTTGTTTTGAATTAAAATTGGTTTTTAATTTTATTATACTGGTTATACTATGTACAAGAGAAACCCAGGCAACTATTTTATCTTCTTACCTATTTGGTGGGCCCTGTACCTCTCAACCACTTTGGGAGACTCTACCTCTTGTTCTAAAAAGGAAATACTATTTTCATGCAGATTAATCTTTGATAGGAAAAGGAATAACTAAAATTTGTACTGTGAAATGAGTATTTTTTTTATATTAATGAGTTTTTGTTGGGTACAGAAAGACTGGCAACATGTTAAGAGACCTCTGCTCAAATTTTCAGATTTGGGGCTTGACATTTTTATCATTCAAAGTCTGTGGCAGGGAGATATGAGAAATAGATAAAGAAAGCAGACCTGAGAATGCCCCAGGAACACAGTACGCTTTTAAAATTTTAGATCTTTTAGGTTTGATTTCTTTTTAAATTTTTTATAGCTTTTCTTTTTTTTCTTATGACTACTTTTCCTTAGTGAGAAGTGACAGGTTTGTGCTTAGTAAAAAAATATAAAGTGTATCTGTCTTGTTGAATTTAACATATCGGGGAAATTGCTTCCAAAATCTAATGTATACATAGCACCCTTTTTTGGCATTACATAGAAGTAAAATACTTCGTTTAATTTCCGCTGTATGGTTAGGTCTGAGATCTTAATTATTGTATCAAAATTATTGTCATCTTCATTAACATATTCAGGAATCTTCTGAATATGGATAATTGTCTTTCCTTCCCAGATGTGGGGAACCTGAGGCCACAAGGCCACATATTGCTCTCAGATCTCTAAGCATAGCCCCTCAGCTGAGTCCATACTTCACAGAACAGATCCCTTTATTAAATTGTTAATACTAAGTTACTAAAATTTTTAGTCAACTTCACTCAAGGACCAGAAGGCCATATGTGCCCCCAAGGCTGCAGGTTCCCCCCTCCCCCCCTTCATGGTATTCAACAAATATTTATCGAGTATCTTGGTCTGTACTGGGCATCATGGAGTCAGAGATTCATAAACCATATCCAATGACCATTTTACGTTCAGTCCAGCAACTTCATGTAAACTCTAGCTTATCTGGACTCCTTTTCAATTTCTTACTGGTGTTTCTCCCGTCTCCTTTTGATAGTCTTACTTCTAATTCTGGGAACCATTTTTTCTATGCATTCATGTACCCCTTTTCGATATTAATTTAGACAACACTTTAAATATTTTCCTGATCACCTTTGTCTTCTCTAGGTATCCTTTTTCCTTGATAATCTTTTCATCTGTTTTGGGGGCTTCATCTTTAGCATCTATGTGGATTCTTTGTTTATATTGTTAGCTTCAGGTTCTTGCTAGAGACCTGGATTCAGATTCAACAGTTGATGCTAGTCTCTAGCGCAGCGTTTCTCAACCTGTGGGTCGCGAACCACAAGAACTGTATTAAAGGGTTGCAGCATTAGGAAGGTTGAGAACCATTGCTCTAGAGTATCCTTCTGGTACCTCAACTTCAACCATTTCAAACTCCTTGCTTTGGCTTCTGAGCCCATTATGTTTTCATTTGTTTATTCTTTTACAAGGTCCTCCTTTGTAGATAGGCTAACAATTCTCTTGGGCACAAAATTTGTAATCTTTGATTCTTATTCTGTTGTATACAAATAGAACTACTATGAAGTCCTATTGAGTTATTTTCAGATGCTTATTGGCCATTTGTGTGTGTTCCTTGGATAAATGATCCTTTGCTCATTTTTTTATAGTACTTAATAAAACATATAGTAGTGTGTTTTATTGATGGCTCTAATTCTTTAAAATAATTTAATTGACAATTAAATTACATATAATTATTGTATACAACATAATGTATTCTGTACAATTATTGTATACAATATAATGGTGGAATGGCTAAGTATAGCTGATGAACATTTGTATTCCCACATACAGTTATGTCTTTTGTGGTACCAATATATCAACTCTCTTACATTTTTCAAGAATATAATACATTATTATTAACCATACATTACTATTTTTGAGAAATTGCCAAACTGGTTTCCATAGTGGCTGTACCATGTTATATTCCTCTCAACAATGCATGAGGGTTCTAGTTTCTTCATGTCCCTGTTTTCGCTTTATAAAATTATAGACCTCTAGTAGGGCGAAGTGGTATCTCATTATGGTTTTGATTTGCATTTCCTTAATGACTAATGAAGTTGAGAATCTTTTCATGTGCTTATGGGGTATTTTTGTCTCTTGAATTCAATTTTTTGCCTTTTTGTTAAGTTGTAGAACTGGCACTTTCTTCTTCTGCTTTTCAGTTCCTTTCTGTCTTGGGGCTGCATCCCCAGACAGTGAGTTCAGAGATCTTGTAGCTGTTACCAAAGAGCAAAATGTCCTGTGGTATTGTGACAGGTGCTAACCTGTGTTCTCACAAGGTTGCTGGGTTGGCTCTGCAGCTTTGGAGGGAGATCTTTTCTGGATGCTCTGCAATAAAACCAGATTCATAGCTTAAGCAGGTGTGCTTCTGCAGACACAGGCCGGACTTGACCCAGCAATAGCGCAGAAGCACCATTGAGGATAGGTAGCCTGACACTGCTGTTTCTGTGCCTTTATAGATCTGCTTCTGAGTAATCATAGGCCTGGGATGTAATTTTCTATTATTTTACTTTTGTCCTTTTGGTTTCTCATGTTTTAAATATATCTTTTAATTAAAAGTATAAAGTTTGTACAAGGGGGTAGTTCAGAGGATCATTTTCCTGTCTGGTCTGCCTGAGTTTGAGTCCTAATTCAAACACTTATGAGTTTTTCTGGTTTTGGCCACGTTACTTTTCCTTCAGGAGGAATAACAAATAATAACTTTATAAAATTATTGGTAGAATTAAATAAGTCAACATCTGAAAGTCCTGAAGAGTGCTTCACAGTATAGCACAAGCAAAAGTCCATCCTCCCTGAACGCCAGTGGATTAAACTGAGGCATCAAAGTTTTTCTGAAGTTGGAATTTCAGGAAAAATGAATAAACAAAAATTTTTTTTTTTTTTGGAGACAGAGTCTCACTTTGTCGCCCTTGGTGGAGTGCTGTGGTGTCATAGCTCACAGCAACCTTTAACTCGTGGGCTTCTGAGTAGCTGGGACTATAGGCACCCGCCACAACGCCTAGCTATATTTAGACGGATGGGGCTGGGGTCTCACTCTTGCTCAGGCTAGTTTCCAACTCTTGAGCTCAGGCAATCCACCCGTCTCAGCCTCCCAGAGTGCTAGGATTATAGGCATGAGCCACTGCTCCTTGAATAAAAAACTTTAATCATGTAATATGTGTGCTGGATTCAGTAGAAGTAACAAAATTTTCTTTCGAACTATCAAACATAACATAGGGAATGGGGGGGGGGGCATGATGAAAATTATCTTAAAGAGAGGTACTCTTATGTAAATTAATTAAAATAGCCAGCACTGGGGACCTTGCGAGTATAATAGGCCAAATGAACTTTTTGTGCTTTGGTAAAGGTCTTCCTTTCTCTTGGTTGTTGGAGGCTAAGGTTTTGTTTGAAAGGTGTGATGTGAAGTGAGATGAGATGCTGGTGAGGCCATAGGTGTCTGTGTGTTGTATAGTTGAGGACCAGGAGGATAGTGAGGCGTATAAAATTGTTCCCTTTTTCCTGGGAAAAATTGTTATTTTTACTTACTTAAATTAGAGGAAATACATTTTTTTTCTTTTTCAGGACCCTCTTTTAACTAGGATCTATGTAGTTTAACTTTTTTAGGGCTATAAATATGATTGATTAAAGAATTATACCTTATAGTCTTTCCTAGAATATCTTTAATTCTTTGGTATAGCTTTTTGTCTTATCAGTTTTCTAACCTTTCTCAATGTACTTTGGTAGAAATTCCACTAGATAGAAATGCTGAGATTCCTATCTTTTTTTTTCTATTTTATTCATTTTGGGGAGCTTACCCTGAGAGAGCCTTAGAGAGCCCAGGTGTGCTATTTCTCTCTGGGAAAAATGAGATTTAAATAATTTTTTTAGTTTTATAAACTAAAATAGTACATGCTTTGGCAATTTATAAATTGTTGACTCATTGATTTAAGCAAAATAAGTCAACTTGGATATTTATGTTTGAAGCGCTTTAATTGCCTGAATATAGGTGTATCCTTTTGTTACCTTACACACAGGTCTAGCAGCCTGTCACTGTTAGCGAAATACTATAGTACAGTGACGGGGATTAGGTGGATCAAGCTTTATTGTCAGAAGGCCAGCAATTCTGAAGAACAGCGAGATTAGCCTCTCAATAACTTTCATAATGAAATACAAGGAAACAAACCTAGAAATTTTTAACTTTATCTGACAAGAAAGCATTAGTCTTCACTCTAACAATATAGTAATAAAAGTAACCTTTACTTAACAAAACGTTTAAGTGAATCAGCAAAGAAAACACCGTCACACTAACTTTTACTCTAACAATACTTATTGTGACTATCTCTTACAAAGTCTTTTGAGACAAACCTATCCTTGCAATCATGGTGAAACTTTAACTAGACAATCATGGAAGGTATGTGGAGAAGGCTAAGTTGACTAAGTCAACTAACTTCTCAGGTTCCATCTTTAGGCCACTTTTCTGGCTTCACTTTGCATAGAAAATTCTCAGATCATTATTCTGTGATCTATCCTTTTCCAGTCTATCTCTTTTGCAATCTGTCGAAAACATAAGGGTGTTTCCAGGCTCTATCTCCTTTACACTCTGTCCAAAACAAAGAATATGTTTCCCTGGTTGATTCTTAGGAAAGCTGCAGGTATGTTGTAAAAATGTAAAGTGGAAGATTACTACCTACTTGTCTTCCGATATGGTTTCAATACAAGGTGCCATGGATTAAGGTAATGAGAGACATGACCTGAGGCTTTCTCTCAGTCCTATAGTTCAAGGTGCTGTGAGCTGTGATGCCAGGGCATTCTATCCAGGGCGATAGAATCAGACTCTGTCTCCCTATAGAGCCCCCTCCCAGTCTTGCAGTTCTTTTTTCTTCCGCCTATTCTGCTCAGCATCCAACTGGGTTGACAAGTGTGGCCAGTTTAGTTTGGAAATTGCAATACTGTTCTGTCATTTGGTGTGCTTAAAATAATCTCAGATAGCAGTGCTGAAGTGAATTGGGAGGTGGTTGGGGTAGCTAATTACTTAAATAAATATTCAGTAGGCTCTTTGAAGGGGCAATATTACATAGCAGAGGCAGATTTCTTTTTCTTTTTTTTTTAAATTTTTTCAGATTTCTGATTCCACATCAACTTTGATATTTTGCTAGATTTTGTTCTTCGGTGAATTAATTACCTTTCAGTTTTTCTACCGGTTACTATAGTGAGGGCTAAAGATACTATTGTATTTCAACGAGTAAAATGTTAGGAATTTTATGCCACTTTTTAGATACCTTTAAGAAAAAAACCTTGCTCATTAAATTATGACATTATGCTTTCTCAAAACAGAGTTTCTTGAATTATCTTGACAAGAGTTTTTACTATAAGTTACTCTGGTACATGCAAAAGAAAGTAAAAAATAAACTAAATAAAATCAACTAAGTTATTTCTGAAACTTTATATTCAGTGACTGACTAGAGAGTTAACTTATAATCCAGTAGGAAATTTCTGACACATTAGTGCTCAGTAACTTAGCTGTTTGTTCACTTGCTCAAAGCTTGTCGTACCTCTCAATACTCTTAAATAGCTTTCATCTATTCCAAAGGATTTAGCAGTTTTTTAGTTGCTTTGCTATAACCTACTTGTTTTTTAGACTTGTTACCCAAACATATTATAATGAAGACTCTCACTAATATAAAAGTTGAATTCTGCAGTCTGAGCAAGACCAAGACTGTCTCTACTAAAAATAGAAAAACTACCTGGATGTTGTGGTAAACGCCTATAGTCCCAGCTACTTGGGAGGCTGAGGCAAGATGATCACTTGAGCTTAAGAGTTTGAGGTTGCTGTGAGCTATGATGTCATGGCATTCTATACAGGATGACAGACTCAGACTGCCCCCCTCTTTCCCCCCCAAAAAAAAGAAAATGATAAGTTGAATTCTAATTGAAATTAAACATATTATAAAACAGTATGACACTCAGAAAAATAGAAGTAGAGATCAATAAGTATAATAGAAAATGCCAAACACAGCTAACTATTTAACAGATTATATATGCATGGCAAAACAATAGGAAGAAGGTATGTTTTAATAATGTTTGAACTGATTTTTTTTAAATGTTTAAATGATATTTAATGCTGATGAGTATGTGATATATTAGATAACTTCATATACACCACATACTGTGTTTGAATTATGACAACTCTTCTGGAAAGCTATTTTTCTTTTTTGGGGGGTAAATTTAAAATGTTTTGCTGTGTATTTTTATTGCTATATCAGTATTTTGTTTCCAGCTATTGAGTATTACATTTTATTAAATTTAAAGATTAGTAAATATTTACTAACATGTAAGCTCCATGAGTGTAGGGAGTGTTTTGGTATTTATTGCCTGATATATCCATAGACATAAAAGTAGTAGCTAGCTGCAACTTATATGGATGCTAGTATAATTTATTTTATATTTATGTTAAGAAAATGCCTTTTCCTACAGAAACACTTTATAATCCCTTACAGCAAATATATTGTGAAAATACTTTTTTTTAATCATTTTTTTGAAATTAGAATGTGTCTTCTTACATCTGTGTACTTTATATACAGACAGATTAAGAATATTTTTATTGGATTTGTGAAAATATATGATCCTGTAAATAGTTTAAACAGGATAGTTGAAAGAGCATTGTAGAGAATCATCTGTATTCCAGTATGCAGGGGTAATAGTCATTATTACGTTGGTGAACATGATTCCAGATATATCTCTGTTCTTTGTGTATGTGTGTGTGTGTGTGTGTGTGTGTGTGTGTGTGTGTTATATAATTTAATATTAAGGACTGCTAAAAGGTATTGTATGTTCTTATTTTATGATACTTTTTCAGAATAAGGATTTTTTTGATAGTGGTATTATCAAGCACTAAGATCCTGCCTCTCAAAACAACCCCAACTGCTAATATCTGTTTATTAAAAAGAATACTGTACTATCCTGTGCTTTTGTTTATATATTTGGAATATCTATTTTGTCCCTTTCAAGAGTAAAAGGTTCTCATTTTAACCCTTGGTGCAATCTGTGTATTTAGTAGTATGTCTCAAATCCCCCCCCCCCCCCTTTTTTTTTTTACTTTTTTTTGGCTTTTTTTTTTTTTTTTGGCCTTGGCTGGGTTTGAACCTGCCACCTCCAGCATATGGATCCGGCGCGCTACCCTGTTGAGCCACAGGCACCACCCACAAATCCTATTTTTTTAATTGAACACACTGAATTCCTGGCACTTTGAAATGAACTTATTAGATCTTTCCCTTTTCTTTGCCCTGTGTTTAAAGTTATGACTGAGTACTTGAGTAGGAGTGTTTTTGCAAGAAAAGGTAGGGAACACAGGGGACAAGACAAGGTTGTTGAAGAATATCATAGTTGACCCTGGGGGATTCTCTTTAGACTGTGTCTCTGGGATTGTTATGGAGTGAAACAGCTATCATGCACAATGATTATGAAAAGGTGAATTTATGACTTGCCATAGATTTAAACAAAAATTGTTGGCAGTAGTCTTTCTGTATAGAGATGAGTTTAGAAATATCACAGTACCATACTTTATCATGTCTTTCTTGGATCCTGGTTTTCCTTCTTCACATAATTTATTTTGGTTTTCATGCATACTCTATTATGGCAGTAATCTAGTGAGATAAAGGAGAAGAAATAAATACTACAGAGACTGGTGAGGGGTCGTGATTGTTGTGGTAGAGTCACTGCCTCTTAAAGAGATGATACAGAGCTAAGTCTAAGAGCGTGGACTCAGAGTCATGCAGACCTGAGTTTGAACCTCAGCTCTGCTCTTTGCTAGCTGGCTGATTTTGGGCAAGCTTCTTAATTTTTCTGAGCTTCAGTTTTCTAATTAGTAAGTGATAATAGTAGTACTTGCATGTGAGGAATATGTGGAATAAGTTATCTATACAGCGCTGAATATAGTATAAAGTACAAAATAGTGGTTAAGAATATGGGTTCTTGAGTCAGACTGTGGGATTACTAGTTTTTAGATCATTAAACATTAATTGTCTGATTTCGAATCAGAAGTTTATTTTATTATATCTCAATCAAGAAGCAATACAATTAATGAAAGTGTGTGCCTTTTACTCTTGACACATCTTAACTGCAGCTTGTGTATGCCAGCAGTGAGGAAGCCTGGAGAGCAAGTGGTAATGAAATCACAAAAGACATTTTCCACAGCTTATTGAGAATTAAACATTTTTTCTCGCAAGAAGTGATCCAAAGCACGGAAGAAGTGGTAGTCTATTGGTTCAAGTTCTGATGAACGTAGTGGATGTTAAGAGAGTCTAGCTTCTGTAGTTTAAGCTATGTTGTTTTTGTGTCAGCATTGTCCTGCAAGAGAACTGGCCTGTCTCTGTTGACCAATCTCAGTTGCTTCATTGCAAGCATGCTCATCATGTCTGCCATTTTGTTGCAGTAGACATCTGCAATAATTGATTTAGTAGGTTTCATGAAGTTGTAGTAGTAATAAGATCACCAGACAGACACCAACTTCTTTTGATGAATATTCGGTTTTTGATTGTGTTTCAGCACTCCATCTTTAACTATTGTAGAACACTTGGCAATTGTCAAAAAGAAGGCATTTTTCTTCATACAATATATGGTGTAGAAGTGCCTTGCCTTTATGTTGTGACAGCAAAGAAAGGCAAGCTTCAAGACGATTTCTCTTTTGAGAAATCTATTTTGAAGCTTTCTTTCTCTTTTGAAGCTCATTTAATTCATGAGGAACCCATATATTCAGCTTCTTTACCCTGTTAATTTGTTTCAAATGGTCTAATATTGTTGGAATATTAATGTCAAACCTTGCTGCTAATTCACTTGTAGGTTGAGGTGGATTCCTTTCCACTACAACTTTCAGCTCATTATCCACCTTGGTCTCAGGTTGCCCATGTGTCTGATTTCAGGATCAGAACTTCTCAAACCATTGATGTAGTTTGCATTCCCAAGCACTTCATTGATGTTGCGAGAGCTGTTTATGCTGCATTGGTTCTATTATGGAACTTACATTAAAAAAATGACATGAATTTTTGACTTATCTATGGTTTCACATACACTGCTGTAAAAGAAAAATTGAAAGGTAATCATAAGCCAAAACATGAATTTGAAAGAATGAGGAGCTACCTTCTCAACGAAAAAAAAAAAAAAAAAAAGGCAAGAAAACGCCAATTTGTGAAAGGTTAATAGATAATAAATTTCAGACTTAGTATTTAAGGAAATCAGACATTTCTAACTTCATAACCTAATATTAGTTTCAGCAAATTACCAAACCTCTATTTACTTCAGTTTCCTCAGCTTCTATATTCCATAACAAACAAGATGTTTGTTATGATAGTTAAAGAATTGACACATCTGTAGGACAGTCTCTGACTTCATAGTCTGATTCTGTAGCTAATAATAGCTTAAATCCTGAAGTGGTTCCACACTGTACATCTAGTAGGATATAATGTCATCTACTCTCTTGTTCCCCTATTCATTGGAACATGCTGTTCTTGAGCTTGAAGCACTTGTTAGTTTCCAAATTTCTCACTCATATTGCTCAGTGACATGTTTTCTTTTGAGTTATAGAAATTTCTTTTAAAATTAAAGAGTGACATCCAATGATTAGAGCACTGAATAAGGATATTTAATAAAGAATGTGGGCTGTCATAGCTATTCCTAATCTAAGACAGAATTGGAGGTTTTGGTTGAAAATGCTTTGAAAATGGTTAGTGCTATAAAATTTGTAATGTATAAGGAAGTTGTTAAAAATTTTAAAAGCAGTTTAAATGAAAATTGGAACACTTTGAAAACTATTTAGTCCAGAGAGACTGATGAAATTAGGTGTTTCCTCTGGAAATCCTGATTGAGAGAATGCGTTGAGTTCCATATAAGGGAGCCAGAAGCTCTCAGACCTTTCCAACATCCCTATTCCATTTTATTTTTGCCCAAAATGTTCCAGAAGTATTGCATGTGTTTGTCTTCATTCTAGCCATGTATTATTATGTAGGCATGTAATAAAATTATTTTTCTGACTAATTTTAGTTAAAAGTTATATAATTATATGTGTTGGAATATGTTTTTGAATAGTCTTTTTTACTTTAGGAGATAAAGTGTAGTGGTAGAATAATATTTGTTTTTTTCCTTTTGAGTTTTGAGATAAACTTTCTTTTTCACATTTGCTTTTTGCTGAGCTTCATAGGCGTTTATTTGTGGAGTTATATTTGAGAAAGCCCCGAATCCTAACCACTAGACTACTAGGGAAGGTTGGAGTTATATTTGGATTATGTTGAACTGCTGGTTATTCTGGATGCTACTTCACCACAACAAATTAGCACTGCTTTTTCATTTTGACAGTAGGTCACCAATTCATAGAAAGTAGTTTCATAAACTGAGAATTTGTTAAAAGTTAAGTTATAGAAATTAATGCCTATTATTTTTAATTAGTAATAGTTTGTATTAGTAGTATTTTTCTAAGAGGTGAATAAAAGTAGATTTTAGTAAATTCTTTAATTCGGATTTTAGTGTAGTAATATTCCAGGGGTTCCTTGCTGCTTATGAAGTGCCTTTACACCTGGTCTTATTTATTCCTCACAGTAACCCTCTTGTATGTGTTACTCATATTTCACTTGTGAGGAAACTGAACTGATAAGATTAAAGAGGATGTGGAAGGGGAACTTAAGTCCAAATCATCTGATTTTAAATCTCATGTTATTTCTAGCACACCATGCTGACTTTCCCCCTCTTTGTTACTTAAATATAGTAACTGTTACCAGAAGGTTTGAGTTGAGGGAATAAACTTGTTTTTAGCACTCTTAATTTTAGCTTTTACCTCTAATTTGAGGAGACAATAGCAAAAACAAAAACTTCTGACCAAGACTGAATTTAATGAGTTTTCATCTGTTTTTTAGCATTAAGGGATTTTCTTAAATCCTACCTGATTTAGTATTGTAAGAATGAATACCTTCAAAGATGAAGTAGTCTGATTCCTCATTTTCTAGAAGAGACCCAACCATTCATTGGTCAGACCATTTAAGCGTTTAATTCTTCATGGTTCCTAAAACTTTGTGACAGATATTTTATTAAGGTGGTAGAATGCAATACTTCTTGAATTTATCATCTTTTCCAACTTTTAAACATTTTAGAACTAAATTTGTCTTAGTGCTAACACGAAACTGATTAACTACTTTATTAACTGGTTGTTTTTTTTAAGGGATCATTTTTTAACAGGAACTTTCAGGGGATAATCTAGCCTTGGTTATGTAACTAGAGTACTTGCCTTATGTTTTCATCATACCCGGACATGTCTTAAGCCTGAAATCTCAGCAGGTGGCAAGAAATAGACACCGAGGGAGTACATTTGGACTAACACAGTTTTATAAGATAAGGAATGTTGAGGAAGAAGATATCTTAACCACTTATCGCATGCTATCCTGTGGATATGACTTTGTTGAAACAACAGGATAAATGTTACTAGAGAATAGTGGCTTGGCCAAGAAGGAAAGAATGTGAAAATGGAGCTTGATTTCTCTCTTGTTAGCTGAGAGGCATGTGTTCAAGGGGTAATTTATGAGTGTTTATTAAGTTTGCTTGCTTGATTCTTCCTAGCATAAGGTTGTGTCTCTTTCTACTTCCTTAACATAGGATGGATGTAGGTTAAGGGGGCAGACCTTTCTTTCCTCTGGCAGAATGTGGAGGTCTATGTTTCTGTGGTTAGCATAAAGAAAAATGTTACTCATTTATGCAGATTCTAAGTACACACTCAGCAAGTTAGAAGCTCATAAGAGAATGATCAGTGCTTTGCCAGTGAATTCTTTGTAACGTAAAAATTTTACTTTGCAGTGGCTAGTGAGCTCCCTTGTTGCATTTAAAAGGCTTTTAAAATGGAATTTGACTTATAAAAATTTAGTTTTAAGAGCATGTTTTCTTGACTTCACCTACACATCATGCAGAATGACTGTTTTTGTTTTTAGAGTCCCAGTTGGTTTTCACATGGAAATGGTAAGGTTAAATGTATGTTCTTGGTGTAAATGCCTGAATTTGGTGTGCCAGAAAATTTGTGTTAGTTTTTGAGATTTGAAATATTTTTCTTTAACAGATTTAGTAAGTTTTGTATGTTTAGGAATTTAGTATATTGATGGAGTTATTCTTTATAGATTGAGGTTTTGTTTTTACTGGGTGAGTGTTGAGTATCCTCCTTGAACTAAACTAGACTGAAAGTTCATAAGCAGAATTGTGGTCACCAGTAGGGCTCTGAAATTAAATATGCAGTACTCAGGTCTGCAAATGTATGTAAACTAAACAAATATGGTCTATCTGTAGAAAACGTAGAGAATTGAGAGTCAGTTGCATGTTTTCTTTTCCCTTCTTTAAATAGCCTCGGGTTTGCAAGCATACTTAGAAAAACCATGTTTTAACTATGAAAATCCCATAGTCCAGAGTCACATCTTGGTCTGCATACTACTTTGCATAAAAGATGGATATGGCAGTAACTAGTGGGGAGGAGAGAGGATTCCAATGTTTTTCAGCCTCTTTACAGGATAAGCCCAAGCAAAGCAAATAGCCATGCTATGTGTCTCAAAGGGCTCTTGTGTGGGTATTTCAACTTGAAAGAAGATTAGCATTGGAAGTCTGATCATGTCAAACATTTGTAATAAGAGGTGGCTGTCGAAAATAATTCTTTACATAACAAAATTCTAGCAGATGAGATAAGTGAAGTGAATGGGAAATGATCCTTTTGTCATTGCTTTGCCAAAAGCCAGGAAAGTTGGTATCTGAAATTGGGGACTTTAAAAAGCATCAAGATTGGAAAATGTATGATAATTCAGGTCTAAGAGCCTTTTAAAAAAAGTGCAGAAGGAATATATGCATGGAAATATATACCATCGAATTTTTGCTATTAACATTATCTTTCACACATTTAAAATTGATCTTTTTGATTATTCTAGTAGCCACAGGTCATGTAATGATTTTTGCCAAACCACAAGCCTAGGGAACTTAAGTTCATGCTTTTTGTAAACAGTCTTATACTGTGAGTTTGTCCTGTTGCTTATATTCCCTGAAATTAAGTTTTAGTACTTTCAGGTGGAAATTCACATATAAACATAATTCTTTCTAGTACATGAACATAATTTTCACATCTGTGGGTTGATTATAAACGTATTATAAAAATTCACTGGAGGCCACGTGTGGTGGCTCATGCCTGTAATCCCAGCACTTTGGGAGGCCACGGATGGAGGATGACTTGAGGCTACGTGTTCAAGACTAACCTGGGCATCATAGCAAGACCCTATCCCTCTGAGACTGCATTGAGCTATGATTTCGCCACCACACCGTAGCCTGGGAAACAGAGTAAGACCCCATTTCCTTTAAAAAAAAAAAAAAAAAAAAAAATTTGGACTTGCAGGTGAAAAAGATGTAGTGTGATTGGGTACCAAAGAACATCTATTACATCTGCACATTTTTGCTGCTAATCAATGAACACTTCTAGGAGGCATTTTCTGAGTGATATGCAGCTTTTGGAAAAGAACAAAGTGGGAAATATTTTTCTTAGAGGATATTATTTGATCATCTAAGGCAATAGTGAAACATTAAATAATTTGTGGTGGATTTTATTTTCCCGGAGCACCTTTTACAACCTGCAATCGTCAGTTATTAGGCTAGGGGATGAGTGCACTGACCTTGTCAAAAGAGTGAGTGAGCAAGGATTTCATTTGACTTTGGTTTGTTAGTTCACAATAATCATGGATATTTGGATCTCTAATCTTGGCTTTTTGTAACTCTGTGATCCTAGGGAGTCATTCACCAGGAAAACACTTGTGTTTTCTCTTTTTTCTTTGTATTTGTTCATTTGAAAAGCTTTTCAAAAGGAATTGCATCCTGCATGTGATTATAGCTATCAGTAGCACTTAAACTAACTGCTGAGATGAAACTTTTTTTTTTTTTTTTGACTCTGCTAATTTCACATATCAATAGAAAAAGAAAAAAAAATTTTTTTCCTGTTAAAAGGACCAAATTTACTAATTGGTAGCTGCTCTTTGAATTGAACTACAGTCCTTACGGACAGCATTTGATAGAATAATTTTTGACATTTTAATTTGACAAGAAACAATTCAGTGAAATGACTTAGACTTCTGCCTAAGTGGAGTCTTCTTATTTCATGATTGTGATACTCAGTGCGGAGAATGCCTTTGAAAGTCTGCAGCACTTTACAAAGCTTGCAATCCATTTAATATGGAAGTGCAAGTTGTTTGGCAGGTGTTTTCATAGGAGTGTCACCTAAAATACTCTTATACAATTGAAACACTTTTCTGTTAGGATTTTGGAGTAATGCAGCATATTCTAATTTTTGTGACAAAAGCACAGCTTTCTAGTACACTACCCTTAGTGTACTAAGGTATAAATTTTATGTACGTATAAATTTTATGTCCCTTTATTCTTTATTTATCATTTATATCTTTCTAACTCAAAAATATTATTTGTTTTTATAAATTTTCCCCTAAGTTACCACTTGAACATGGTTGAATAGACTAATTTTAGTTACCAGGTGTTTTTTGTGGGGGGGGGTGTGTGTGTATCTGTGTGTATGCTGTGATATATCTCTAAGGAAAACTTACTTACATTTTAAAATAATGATGTTTAAAGTTGAAGCAAATAGAGAGTGTACGCGCACATGATTCTGGTTTATTTCTGAAAAATTATCTTAGAAACCTACATTTGTCCATATATTAGGGGTAGTATTTAAATGGGCAAATTGGAAATAAAATAGGTGTTTGAAAAATACCTGGTAAACGAAGCCTGGTTTCTAAGCCTGGAAAATAGATCGAAAGAAAATGAAAAAATGATCTTCATTTTCGTGTATGTGTGTTTATAATATGTAAAATTTTATTTTTTAACTGCTAGAGAATGTTGGAAATTGATAGTCTCAAGCTTGCTCATGAGGACAATGATTTATTCCAGATGAGAATATGGGATTCATTTTATTACCAATATATCCCCCTAAGATTGGGACAGATAGATGATGTGGAGAGGTAGACTGTTTAGTGTCAATTGTTTACATTCGCTTCCTTTTTTACAAGCCACTATTAGTTGGTATTCTACGTATTTTAGTAAAAGAAAAAGTTGTAATGGATTTGCTGGTCACCTAAGTTGTTGGGCTAGCTCCTGTTCTTTCCTCCAACCCCAAACATTTATCTGTGTGCTTTTCTTCCTACCTCTCTCTCTTATTTTTCTTTAATCCCATTTAAAAATATGGGGAAAAGTTTAACATCTTTCATAATTTTGTAAAGTGCTTATTACTATAATTTGTTTTGTTCCCTGAAGACTTATGTTTTAAATTATTTATACATTTTATTTTTAATAAAATCATTTATTACATTTAGCAAAGCACTGAGTAAAATTGCTGATAAAGGGAAAAAACAGTCCTAAGGAAAAAGTGAACATTACACACTTTAGTTTGTAGTCTGATGTTTTTGTATTTTTGTTTAACTTTCAAATGAAAATAATGTTTGAATATAACTCCAAGTTTGCGATATACTACATTAATACTACTTCAGTGATTATAGTTTTACTTATAATGTCCTATGTTTGAGTTAGAAAACTTTTTTTTGTGTGAATTTCTTTCTTTCTTTCTTTATTTTTAATTTATCATTATTATTTTTTTTTATTATAGATAAAAATACGCACCATAGATGTGGCCCAACCCATTACCCTCCCTCCACCCAAACCTCCCCCCTCCCTTCCCCCTCCTTGGTCCTTTCCCCATAGTCTTGTGGTATAGTTGGGTTATAGCCTTCATGTGAAAGCTATAGTTTAGCTTCACAGTAGGGCTGAGTACATTGGATACTTTTTCTTCCATTCCTGGGATACTTTGCTAAGGAGAATATGTTCCAGCTCTATCCATGTAAACATGAAAGAGGCAAAGTCTCCATCTTTCTTTAAGGCTGCATAGTAGTCCATGGTATACATGTACCACAATTTGCTAGTCCATTCATGGGTCAATGGGCACTTGGGCTTCTTCCATGACTTAGCAATTATGAATTGGGCTACAATAAACATTCTGGTACAGATGTCTTTGTTATATTGTGACTTTTGGTCTTCTG
>CAUYPK010098554.1:0-14721 GCA_963574355.1 Loris lydekkerianus | reverse complement strand
AAGGTACCTGTGGGCTGGAACTTTCTGACTGGGGATAAAAGGGAGAAGACTAAGCCCATCAGGGAATGTGGCCATTTTTATTTCTTCAATGCCTTTTGCTCCTCCAGCTGAAATAAAGCCCTTCCTCTTATGAAAGTGGTGTTCGGGTTCTCCTTCTTTCCCCTGGGCCTGGTCTTCCTGTAACAGTAGTAACCATTTCAAAGCTTCCTTCTGCTCTTGGGCCCTGTGGCTGTGCTGACTTTCTCTCACTGTCTCTTCATCCGCATTCTGGTTAGCCAGACCTTGAAAATTAAATGTAACATTCTGCTTGTGCAATTCTTTTTTAAGCTTTTAAATATCAGGGCTAACTGGATGATGAAATGGATTGTAGTGATGAAGAAAAATGGAGATGAGGCAGGGGTAGGTAAGGAGCTACATTACCTGGAAGTGAACACATTGAGAGAGATGTAGGTGTAATAAATAATCTGCAGCAGTCAGCAGGAATTCAGCATGTCTACTGTACCATTAGTTTATCTTGCTGAACATGTATATTTTCCTTCCAGAGTTTGGTACCATAAGGTCACATATGGGACCAGATGTCAGGTATGTGTTCCCTGTTTTTCTATTCCAGGTGTAAAAGAATGGTTACTGGTACTAAGACAGTGGAACAAATAGGTACACGTATGGAAATTTCAACATTAAATGACTGCATGTTCCAGAGAAGGAACACATCTGCATTTTCATGTGGAGAAGACCATGGGTTTAGTAAGATGTTTCCCCTTTATACTAATTTTCCAATTTCATGTTAACTGGTGTGGAGGTAAAATTATTAATGTTTTTTTCCTGGAGAGTGGGCAAACTTTCAAAATGAAGAGTTCTCTGATTTTCTATTCCTGTCAGGCAATTTCCAGAAGTTATTATTGTTTTTGTAAAGTGTGATAGAACTGGTGTAAATTGTACTATGTCAATTAAAATAGGTCATTTCAGCCTACTGTCACTTAACTTGTATGCACTCTCCAAAGATGTCATTTTGTGGTCTTGGCCATGTCTCCACATTGTGGCCTCTCTACCTCTGAGACTCATTTTTGTAGAGGAAACATCAGTTCAGTTTTTGGAAGCCTTCTTCAAATGCCAACTTTTCTTTCTAGGAAGCCCCCTCTGGTCAATTTGTTCCTCATACTATGGACAAAAGATCTCCTAGTATCATCTGCCCCATCTCTCCTTGCCCAAATAACAGGATAAACACAACTTTAAGGCTTTGAGATATGATTTACATTTGTAGAGTATTTCATCCACAAGAACACTGATTAGAAAAGTGTGAGAAATATTTCTCTATGAATTCTCTTATGTACTGAAATGTCTGAGTAGTGGTTATAGGTTTTGATACTTTCTTCACATTTGTAGGTGTTTTCTCTGTTATGAACTTTTCATATATAAAAAGATTTGAGCACAAGGTAAACACCTGTCAAGTTCTTCATATTTGTAAAGTTTCCCTTCAATATAAATTCTATTGTGTACAGAGAATGTGACTACTTCCATAAGACTTTCCCACATCTCCATATTGTTACAATATTTCTCTTGTGTGATTTTTCAAGGGCTCAAGACCAGTTAAAACCTTTGTCAAATTATTCACTTCTGTTAGATTTTTCTTCAATATAATTTTCTTATGTGTAGTAAGGTTTGAGCTCCAGTTAAAGGCAATGCCACACTGTTCACATTTGAAAGATTTTTCTCCAGTGTGAATTTCTTTTTGCTTAGCAAGTTGTCAACACCAGGTAAAGGTTCTTGCACATTCTTCATATGTGGAGGGTTTCTCTTCTGTATGATTTCTTTTATGTACAGTGAGGTTTGGATGTGAGTTGAATGTTTTGTCATGCTGTTCATATTTATAAGGTTTCTCTCCAGAATGAAAAAAAAATTTTGAGATTGTCTTACTTTGTCGCCCTCAGTAGAGTGACATGTCACAGCTCCCAGCAACCTCCAGCTCTTGGGCTTAAGCTATTCTCTCACCTCAGCCTCCCAAGTAGCTGGGACTACAGGCACCCACTGGAAGACCTGGCTATTTTTTGGTTGCAGTTTGGCTAAGGCCGGGTTCAAACCCACCATTCTTGGTAGATGGGGCCAGTGCCCTACTCACTGAGCCACTGACCCCACCCCAGAATGAATTTTTTTACGTCCAGAGGTTCACATATTGATTAAAGGCTTTGCCATATTGTTGACATTTGTAGGGTTTCTAGACAGAATTAATTCTTCTATGTACAGAAAGGGTTGAGTTCCAGTTACAGGTTTTCCCACATTATTCACATTAGTAGTGTTCTCTCCAAAATGAATTCCTTGATGTTCAGTAAGGGTTGAACTAAGGTCAAAGAGTTTGCCACATCTTGACATTTGTACGGTTTCTCTCCAGATGAATTCTTTTATCTATAGAAAGGTTTGAGTACTGGTTAAATTCTTTCCCACATTCTTCACCTTTGAAGGGTTTCTCTCCAGAATGAATTCTTCTATGTACAGAAAGGCTTAAATCATGCTTAAAGATTTTGCCACACTGTTTAGGGTTTCCCATTAGAATGAATCATTTGATGTTTAGTTAGATTTGAATTAAGGTTAAAGACTTTGCCACATTCTTGGTATTTGTAGGGTTTCCCTCCAGAATGAATTCTGATGTACAGAAAGTGTTGAGTATCGATTAAAGGCATTGCTACATTCTTGACATTTGTAGTGTTTCTCTCCAGAATAAATTCTTTGATGTACAGTAAAACTTAAGTCATGCTTAAAGGCTTTGACACATGTTTGACATTTCTAAGGTTTCTCAGCAGATGAATTATTTGATGCTTAGTAAGAGCTGAACTACAATTAAAGGCTTTGCTACATTCTCCACATTTGTAGGGTTTCTCTTCAGAATGAATTTTTTTATGGCTAGAAAGGTGTGAGTGATATTTAAAGGCTTTTCCACATTCTTGACATTTGTAGAGTTCTCTTCAGAATGAATTCTTTGATGTACAGAAAAGTGTGAGTACTGGTTGTTGTTAAGTTTATCACATTCTTTACAGTTGTAGGGTTTTCCTTCAGTGTCAATACTCTTATGCTTAAAATATTTTGATCTGTGGCTAAGACATTTGCCATAATTTTCACTTGCAGAGTTTCTCTGTAGTGTGAAGTCTCTTATGTTTAGACAGTCTTGAGCAAGATTTGAAGACATTGCTGCCTTCTTTACATGTGTACTGTTTTTCTCCAATATGGATTATCTTATGATCAGGAATGTGTGAACATAGGCTTTCCCAAACTTTTAACATTTAAAAGTTTTTCCTACAGTATATATCATCTTATGTTTATTTAGATTTGAAAATTGTCTGAAGACTTTCAAACATTTTCTATATTGGAAAATGGCTAAGGGTATCTGTTAAACACTGGTCACATCTACTGGAACATCCTTTTTGCTGCTTACACTCATTTACACTTTCCCAGTCTTTTTTTAAGTTAAAATGTTCTGGGCCACACCTTTGATATTGCCTCAGGATTGTCTCTGGGAATAACATATTTGTGCCCAGCTCTTGCAAATAGTTTTGGGTAGAACGATTAGATATAGCTGAAATAAATTTAAATAACAATTTTAGCCACTGCCTTTTTATCAGGATTGAGAACATATACATATCACATTTTATCTGCAAATCATGCCAAGAACATTAGAAACAGATACACAGGCACTAATCACCTGCAAGATAAATAAGTGTTCCTTGTATACTCTGAATTCTAAAAACCAGGTAATAATTTGCAACACAGCAGGTGAGAAATAATTATAGAGCCAAAATAGAGACTGAACGGGTTGGCCCATGTTTGTAATTCCAGACCTCTGGGAGACTGAGGTGAATGCATCACTTGATCACATGTCTTTGACACCAACCTAAGCAAGACTAACACTCCAGGCTAGGTGTGGTGGCTCATGAGTGTAATCTTAGCATTCTGGGAGTCAAAGGCCGGTAGATTCCTGGAGCACAGGAGTTCAAGACCAAACTGAGCAACAGTGAGACCCTGCCTCTAAAAATAGCCAGACATTGTGGTGGGTACCTGTAGTCCAAGCTGCTTGGGAGGCTGAGGCAAGAGAATCACTTGAGCCCAGGAGTTCGATATTGATGTGAGCTGTGACACCACAGCACTTTACCAAGGGTGACAAAGTGTGACTCTGTCTCAAAAGTAAGAAAAAGAAAAGAGTAAGACTCCATGTCTATCACAAATACAAAAATTACTTGGGCATGGTGGCACATGCCTGTAGTCCCAGTAATTTATGAGGACAAGACAAGATCTCTTCAGTCCAGGAGACTGAGGAGGTTGTGAGCCATGAGAACACCATTCACAAAACACTCTACCAAGTGTGACAGAAACTCTGTTCCAAATAAATAAATTTTGATATGTGTATATATATGTATATATATATATACATATATATACTTTTATATGTCTGATATATATATAAATATATATATGTAGCTCACAGCAACCTCCAAGAATTGGGCTCAAGTGATCCTCTTGCCTCATATATATATGCACACACATATAAAAAGGAAGGAAAATAATTAGTAAATAATAATAAAATGAGCAAAATAGAATGAAAAGGGAAGTTTGTCGCATTTCCACACCACAGACTTTACCCTATCTGAAGACAGCATGGTGTATATCCAAGTAAAATTATAAATTTCAGCCTCGTTTCCAAAAGGAAAATACTGACACCAGAGTTGATCCTTCTTGTTTCGGGGCCTTTCCAAACAAAGGCTGGTCTCCCATGAATGAGGGTGCTGAAAGAAATGGTCCTATAGTTTGTAAGGCAGACCAGAGGTGCTGAGACCAAAGGGAACACATTGTCACAGCAGCAGAGAGACCCCAAGACAACAGACAGATTCAGGTCTAGAAAGTGATGACAAATTCTTCAAAGGAAATAGGGGAAAATAACAGCACAATTCCACAGGCAAAACGCTGCCAGAATATAATGGTCCTCACTTTCTTACTATAATGTGTGTCAGAGTCTTGTAGGATAAAGCCATATCACAAAGTTTGTGAAAGGTGCCTTTTCTAATTCATAAAAGTCAATGAGAGGTTACAACACATACAAAATATTAGGGTGACATCATGGTCTTGTTCAGGGTGGTCTCAAATCCATGAGCTCAGGCAATCCACCCACCTTGAAATCCCAGAGTGCTAGGATTACAGGCATGAGCCACCATGCCTGCCTGGCCTCTCAAAAATTATTTTCACATTACACAAATGTTCCATACAAACATAATATGTGTTAAAATTAAGACAGGTTGTATAACTATTCATCTACAGAATAAACAGCCATTGTCCAACAACCATGAGAAAATGTACTATTCATAAACCAAATATGCATAACACATAGGCAAATGAAGAGAAAAATAAAATTTCCAGTAGATATGTGGCTATGTGGTTGATTTATATTTAACTTATGTTTGCAATGTCTTAAAGTATACACAGTTTAATACTGTCATACAAAATTATAATATATAAAGTGTTCCAGAGTTACTCATAGATAGGAAACTGATTTTATATATATATATATATATATATATATATATATATATATATTTTTTTTTTTTTTTTTTTTTTTTTCCTGAGACAGAGCCTCAAGCTGCTGTCCTGGGTAGAGTGTTGTGGTATCATAGCTCACAACAACCTCTAACTATTGGGCTCAAGTAATCCTCTTTCTTTTTTTTTTTTTTTTTCAACTTTGTCAAATTTATTATAACATGTTTTCCCACTTTGCAAATAACTGTTTAGTTAAAACAAATTTATAATCCTCAGAAACCTATAAACATAGATCATAATATTGGCAAAATAATTCTCTGAAAATATTTGGGTTTTTTTATGATTATTGTGCTATTTTTGAAAAGTAAGCATCATAGGAATTAATTTTGTATATTACAAAATGTTTTTTTTTTCTAATTTCTTTATTTTTTATTGTTGGGGATTCATTGAGGGTACAATAAACCAGGTTACACTGATTACATTTTTAGGTAAAGTCCCTCTTACAATCGTGTCTTGCACTCAAGTAATCCTCTTGCCTCAGTTTTTCTTTTTTTTAGTAGAGATAGGGTCTCTACTTTTTGCTCAGGCTGGTCTGAACTCATGAGCTCAAGCAATCTATCATAGGTTTATAGGTGTGAGCTACCACGCCTGGCCTATATTTTATTTTATTTATTTATTTTTTGAGACAGAGTCTCACTATGTTGCCATGGTGTCACAGTTCACAGCAACCTCAAACTCCTGGGCTTAAGCGATTCTCTTGCCTCAGCCTCCCAAGTAGATGGGACTACAGGCACCTACCACAACACCTGGCTACTTTTTGGTTGCAGTTGTCACTGTTGTTTAACAGGCCCGGGCAGGGACTGAATTTGCCATTTTTGGTACATATGGCCAGCACCCTACTCACTGAGCTACGGGAGGCAAGCCGATGTTTTATATTTTTAATATTTTTATTTTAACACATAGAAAAATATGTAAAAAAATTATATTAGGAATATTTTGTAAACAATAGTACAGTTAGCTAAAATTTTCCATTTTCTCTATGCATGTATGTATGGCAAATTTTGAAATATCCTGTATAGGTAAAAACTACAAATGAAATTGAGGTAAGGTTACCTACTTGAAAAAGTTAAAAGGAGGCAGGGAGCAGTGGCTTGTGCCTGTAATCCAAATCCTCTGTGGGGTACAACCAAGTGGATGGCAGGAGCTCACTGACATTTTTCAAAGAAGAAATATAGATGGCAAATAAGCCATTTATTTGAAAGGATTTTTAAAGTACTTATTATTCAAGAAATGCAAAGCAAAATCACAATGAAATATTACATCATACTCACAATGAACACTAAAAAAGTTTGTCACGGATACTGAGAAAGTGAACACTGTTTGGTGGAGGGGGGGGTGACAGAGTCTTAAACTATTGCCCTGGGTGTCATAGCTCATGGCAACCTGAAAGTCTTGGGCTTAAGTAATCCTCTTCCCTCAGTCTCCCATGTAGCTGGGAGTACAGGTGCTGTCACAACACCTGGAGACATATATATATATATTTTTTTTTTTAATTTTTTTTATGGTTATAGTTGTAACAGTTGTTTGATGGCCCAGGCTGGATTCCAACCCACCAGCTCTGGTACATGTGGCTGGTGTCCTAGCCACTTGAGGTAAAGGCACAAAGCCAAAGGTGAACACTTTTTAAAATGTTGGTGAGGAAAAAAGTTTCAGACACTATTAAAACGTATAAAGCTTTCAAAGAAAGCTAAAGTAAAAGGTCATTATTTGATCCAGCAATCTCATGGCTGGGTATATATGCAAAATATACACTGCAGAACAGGGAAGATCCATGTTCTTACTCACATTTATTGCACCATTATTCATAAAATGGAAGACATTGTCAAGTGTACTGGCTCACACTGCAATCCTAGCACTCTGGGAGTCTGAGGTGGGTAGATAGCTGGAGTTCAGGAGTTTGCCACCAGCCTCATTAAGAGCAAGACCACATCTCTACTAAAAATAAAAAAAGTAGCTGAGTGTTGTGGGCCTGTAGTCCCAGTTACTTAGGAGGCTGAGGCAAGAGGATTGGTTGAGCCCTGGAGTTTGAGATTCTTGGGAGCTATGACGCCACCATATTCTTCCCAGGACACTCTACCCAGGTCGACAAAGTGAGCTTCTATCTGAAAAAAAAAAATGCCAAGAGGTATAAGCAAAACAGATGTCAAAATATGTGGCTTGTACAGACAGTGCAGTATTATCCAGCATTAAAACAGAAAATCATCCCACATCTAAGGATAAGGACAAACCTTAAGACTATCGTGTTAACTGAAATAAGTCAGAACAATGTGACAGTACACGGTTACACTTAATATGATGAATCTTAACTAGTGAAACTCACAGAAACAGAAAGCAGAACAAAGGCTGACAAAGACTGAAGAGGGGATAAAATGAGCAGAGGTTCTGGAAAAAGCACTGAGTATTACTTTTCCAAGATGTAAAGATTATAGAGGTCTTGTAACAATGTAAATACACTTAATACTACAGAAACACACTTAGAGAGATTGAAGGTGGTATATTGTGGTTTTGCCAAACTTAAAATTGAAATGGGATAACTAAAATAGTTACAAAGTTTCTCAAATATTACCTGAATACTAAAAAAGCTTTTTCCTCTCAAAAAGAGAATATAGATTCATCAATAAACACATGTCAAGATTAAGGCTGTTAATCTAGACAGCATAAAACAACCACTGAATAACCCAGGGAAAGAAATATTCAAGATAAGCCATAAACTAACTTGGGGCAGGTCAGTGCCTGTGGCTCAGTGGGTAGGGCACCAGCACCATGTACTGAAGGTGGTGGGTTCAAACCCGACCAGGATCAAACTGCAACAAAAAAATAGCCAGGGGTTGTGGAGGGCACCTGTAGTCCCAGCTACTTGGGAGGTTGAGGCAAGACACTCGCCTAAGCCCAAAAGCTAGAGGTTGCTGTGAGCCACAGCACTCTACCAGAGGTGATAAAGTGAGGCTTTGTCTTAGGGAAAAAAAATTTTTTATAAGTAAAATAAAAATATGAACTTTGTGAACTGTGATAAGTCATAATATGTAAAATAAACATTTTAGAAAAATTAAAATATAATTTAGATATAGGTTGAGGAAAGTGATGAAAAATTGGCTGATTTTTTTTTGCCCGCAGTAAACTAGAACTTTCAAGTGAGCCATTTATTTATTTATTTATTTATTTATTTATTTATTTATTTTGAAACAGTCTCACTCTGTTGCCCTCAGTAGTCTGTTGTAGCATCATAGCTCACAACTACCTCAAAATCCCGGGCTTAAGTGATTGTCCTGCTTCAGCCTTGCAGGAGCTAGGACTACAGGTGCTCAGCACAATGCCCAGCTATTTTTTGTTACAGTTGTCACTGTGGTTTTAGCTGACCCAGGCTGGATTTGAACCCACCAGCCTTGGTGTATGTGGCTGGTGCCATAACCACTGTGCAACAGGTGCCGAACCTCAAGTGAGCCTTTTAATAAATATGGAATGCCTACTTATTCTCGAAATTACTTCTTACAAAAGTTGGGATTCTAACACATAGTTCTGAATATTTAGATTTAAAATTTCAGAAAATTGAATACAGAATAAAATGAAATGTGGAGAGACAGTAATATCAGCAACACAGTAGAATAGAAGTTCCATGTTCATGTGTTCATGTGTTCCTCCCATGGCAACATAAATTTGGGAGCCATCTATGGGAAAAAATGCTTTAATGACACCCAGCACAATGACACCTGCCATCTCACCTATGAGATGAGAGGATCACTTTAGCCCAGCAGTTTGACACCAGTGAGATACCATCTCACTAAAAGTAATTTTATGAGAGCTTTAGTATCCAGGGAGGAGGTTGTGAAATTCTCCTAATGCCCTTAAGGAAGGTTATTTATAGAGAGCAGACCCTCATTAACTTGGCAAATTAGAGGACCCCTGGTCTCGGTTACTGACTGGTGAATGACCTGCTCAAGTTTGTCTCATTGAGAATTTTAAAGTGACTGTGTGGGGCTCTCCAACCCATCCTGAGACCTGGAGTGAGATGCACACTTGTGACCCTGCAGACAGGCCTGTAGACCCTGGCACTGTGTGTGCATGTTTTTGTTTTCATTTTTTTTAAGAATATTTAATTACCTTTTTTTTTCTTTTTGAGACAGAGTTTCACTTGTCACCCTTGGTAGAGTGCCTTGTCATGGCAGCTCATAGCCAACCTCAAACTCTTAGGCTCAAACGATTATTCTCTTGTCTTAGCCTTCAAAGTAGCTGGGATTACAGGTGCACACCAGAATGCCCAGCTGTTCTGTTTGTTTGTTTGTTTGTTTTTTAGAGATGGAATCTTGCTCTTGCTCTGGCTGATCTCAGAACCTGTGACCTCCGGCAATCCACCTGCCTCAGCCTCCCAGAGTACTAGGATTATAGTGCCCAGCTGTGTGTATTTGTTTATGTAACTTTTTGTGTGAATTTACGCATGTATACACACAGTAGAACCACCATAGTTGGCCATCTCCCTACATTGACCACCTCCTCAAGTTGATGTGATTTTCATAGACCAGACATGCACCACATGTGTGTATTGCTACAGTAGGCCTAGTTCCTTATGCTAACCACCTCTGTGCATTCACAAGTTTCCTCATGTTTGTATATCCTTATAAATAATTTGATTTATTCATCAATTTTAAAGCTTAGTTTAGCAGGATATAGAATTCAGGGCTGGAAGTTGTTCTGTTTAAGTAGATTAATGATAGATGACCATTGCCTCCTTGCTTGGAAAGTTTCATAAGAAAAGTCTGCAGTCACCCTGATGGATTTGCCCCTGTAGGTCAACTGGTGCTTACCCCTGGCAGCTTGAAGAATTTTTTTTGTCTTGACTTTGGACAGGTTCATTACAATGTGTCTTGGAGAAGCTCGGTTAGAGTTGAGGCAACATGGAGTCGGATATTTCTCTGAAAGGAGTGTGTCAGAATCTTTGCTGATATTTGGGAAATTTTGATTTATAATATTCTCTAGTATGGCTTCCATTCCCCTGGGACATTCTTCTTCCCCTTCTGGGATACCTATAATTCGTATGTTTGAACGCTTTATAAAGTCCCATAATTCTGTTAGTGAATGTTCTGCTTTCTCTCTCTTCTTTTCTGCCTCTTTAACTATCTGAGTTATCTCAAAAGCTTTGTCCTCTACCTCTGAAATTCTTTCTTCTGCACGGTCCAATCTGTTCTTGATACTTTCTAATACATCTTTAAGTTCCCTAATTGACTGCTTCAGTTCCTTCAGCTCTGCTATATTCTTTCTATATTATTCATATCATTCCTCTCTTATTTGATTCTGTTTTGGGATTTCCTTTTGGCTATTTTCCACTTTATCAGCAGTTTTCTTCATTGTTTCCATCATTTTCTTCATTGTTTTCATGATCTGTGTTCTAAATTCCCTTTCTGTCATTTCTAACTTTTTTTTATATGTGGAATCCATTTCTTTATATGTGGAATCCTCTGCAGTAGCTACCTCACAGTTCCTTGGGTGGGGAAGGGGGGGGGGGGGTTTGTTCTGCAAGCCAGGATATTTTCCATGATGCCAGGAGTTTTCTGCTGATTCTTCCACATGAGTGATTTCTTTTATCTGTTTTCTTGCCCTAATTTTCCTTTCACTTCCTCTTGATCTTTAAGTTGCCATGCCTCTGGACTAGGGTTTTGATGAGTCCTTTTGGTACAGGATCAGAAGGATGAAAAGATTGAAGAGTAAGAAGGAAAAAAAGAATGAAAAGAAAAGAAAAAGAGAAAAGAGAGGGGGTGGGTAAAGGGGAATATTGTCAAAAAGAAAAGAAGCACAGAAAGAGGGAGACAGGAGCAATAAAAGTGTACAGTAGGGTAGTTTGACCCAACCTTAAAAAACTCCAACCTCTGGGGGTGCCGGGTTGGGTGGTTCCCTTGAGATCAGCAGCTCTTTGCTAGTCTGTTCGGACATAGTATCCCACCTCAACCAAGTAGAGAGGAAATGGACAGATGCTATAAATCAAACCAAAACAAGCAAACAGAAAACTTTATGGGATAATATTTGGGGAAAAACCAAATAATAGGGGTAGAAACACTAGCAAAAATGAAATTCTATTTGTTGAAAAAAGCAACAACGGGAAACTGTATTTAAACTAGAAAAATGAAGAAAGAAAAGAAAGAGAAAAAAAAGAAAAGAAAAATCTATAGGGAAAATGTTGAAATTAAAAAGAAAAACAAAAAAGCAAAAAAAAACCCCCAAAATAAAGCAGTATATATATCTTGCTGGATAATGTCTGGGCAACAGGTGATCTTCTGGGGTATAAGATGTTAATCACGGTGCTGGTACAGCTGTACGAGATAGAGACTGGAGGCCTCTGGTGATTTCTCAAACCCTGCAGGATGGAGCCTAAATCTCTCCTCTGCCAGCTTACAAGGCACTTTAAACTGCTTACCTCAGCTAAGCAGAAGCTTTCCCAGAAAAGCACTTGTCACTGGGATCACTCCTGAAGTGGCTATCCACTTACTCAGTGTGCCATAATCGGTCTCACTCTATACTCCTGAGGGCTGAGGCTGTAAGATGTATCAGTCCCCACCTTTAGGCTGTTCAGTCACTACATTACTTGCTCCCACCTGATCCTTCCTCTGTGACCCTGAGAGCAAAGCTTGCCAGGTCAGTTCTCCCACAATGGCTCCATGCAGCCCACAACCAAACACTATTAGCTCTGTCCGGCTCAGCAGTTCAGTCTTGGGCCCTAGACAACACTTAAATTCCTCTGAACTCTTGCCCAAGTTCTCCCTAGGTAGTTCAACTGAGTGCCAAGTCCAAGAAAAACAAAACAGCTCACAGGTAAGGCCTTTCCAGTTTGCAACCTCACTGCCACTGTACTTACAGCTGCTGGCAGGATTAGACACTTGCCAGTTCTCCACTGCTTTTGTCTTTCTCATGGGGTCCAGAAGTCTCACACTGACTCCCTGTGTCCCCAAATGGATGTTTCTGGGCAGATCCCACCAGGCAGAGGTGCCTGGAGTCTTCTCTCCCTGGACTCATGGTGCCTAGTTGCAAGGAACTGTTATTCGGCCGCCATCTTAGTATGTTATAACCTCTAGGGAAAACTTCTTTTCCTTACCTTTTCTAGCTTCTAGAGAAGGCTTACATCCCTTGGCTTGAGGCCCTCTTCTTCCATCTTTAAAGCCAGCAATGCAACATCTTATTAATTCTCTCCTTCCCCTTCCTCTCTACTACCCACCCTTCCTTCTCACCTCTTCTCTCATTATATCTCCTCTCTGATATCATCATATCTCCTCTCTCATCATATCTCCTCTCTGATATCTGATCAACATTAATCAGCTTCTTGCCTGCCCTCCCCTCCCCCGTGCACCATCCTCACTGAACTGGCTGGCTGGCCTGGCTCCCCTCCCCGGCCCCTACGGGTAGGCTGACTGCCCTGAGGAGGCGGGGAGGGGAGGGCTGAGTCAGCCTGATGATGCTGAACTTCTGTGCTGCCCACAACTGCATATGGAAGAGCACCCAGTCTGACCTAGCCTACTTCAGGTTCCCACGGGATCCAGCCAGATGACAGAAGTGGGTGGAGAATTGTAGGAACGCAGACTTAGAAGATAAAAAACCTCAACTAAATAAACATTATTGATTATGTGACAAACACTTTGAGACCTCTATGATCTGTAGAACTAGCTCCTACAAGACAGTTCTTTGAGATAATGCAGTACCAACAATAGTTGATCTTACCAGTCATTTGAACAATCCACACAGTATACATGGAAAATGAATAAAAGAATTGAGTAAAGATGAAATCAGGGTTCTGAAACAGAAAAAAATTGATGAAATTCTGAACAGGAAGAAAGACGTAAAGAAACCAATAACAGCAATGCTCAGAACCCCAGTGCAGAAGAGGGGAGTAAAGAACAGGATGAGGGCATTTTATCTCTAACCCTTGAAGAGAAGGAAAACAAAGAATATCTAAAATATCTATTTGAAATTTTGATTCTTATGGGAAAACAAAACATACCTCTAGATGGACATGAGGCTTATGAACTCCCAGAAGGTCCCTTTACTCCTGATAACTTTCAAGCGCTGCTGGAGTGCAAGATACACTCTGGTGAAGAGGTTCTGAGAAAGCGCTTTGAGACAACAGCAGTCAACGCATTGTTTTGTTCAAAAATACAGCAGAAACAGATGCTAGAAATCTGTAAGAGCTGCATTCGGGAAGAAACTCTCAGGGAAGTGAGAGACTCACACTTCTGTTCTCTTATCACAGATGATGTAGTGGACACAGCAGGGGAACAGCACCTACTGGTGCTGGTGAGGTTCATGGATGAATCTCATAACCTGAGAGAGGAATTTGTGAGCTTCCTGCCTTATGAAGCCGATGTAGAAATTTTGGCCGTGAAATTTCACACTACAATAACTGAGAAGTGGGGGTAAATATGGAGTATTATCGTGGCCAGGCTTACATTGTGTCCAGTGGATTTTCTTCCAAAATGAAAGTTGTTGCTTCTAGACTTCTAGAGAAATATCCCCAAACTATCTATACACTTTGCTCTTCCTGCTCTTCCTTAAATACCGTGTATACTCTAGTATAAGCCGAGTTTTTTTTGGCGCAAAATTTGTGCCGAGTTCGGGTTTTTTGGCACAAATTTTGTGCCAGGAAAAACTCGGCTTATACTTGAGTATATATGGTATATGGTTGGCAAAATCAGTGCCTGTTATGGGAGTATCTGTTGCATTGGGAACAATTGAGGAAGTTTGTTCTTTTTTCCATCGATCACCACAACTGCTTTTAGAACTTGACAATGTAATTTCTGTTCCTTTTCAGAACAGTGAAGAAAGGACTAAAGAATTGAAGGAAATTTGCCATTCTCAGTGGACAGGAAGGCATGATGCTTTTGAAGTTTTAGTGGACCTCCTGCAAGCACTTGTTTATGTTTAGATGGTATAAATAATGACACAAGTGTTAGATGGAATAATCGTATAGCTGGCCAAGCATTTGTCCTCTGTAGTGCAGTAACAGATTTTGATTTCATTGTTACTATTGTTGTTCTTTAAAATTTTCTCTCTTTCACAAGGGCCTTTGGAAAAAATCTCCAGGGGCAAACCTCTGATGTCTTCTTTGCAGCCAGTAGCTTGACTGCAGTACTGCATTTACTCAATGAAGTGATGGAAAATATTGAAGTTTAT
>CAUYPK010098553.1:0-32355 GCA_963574355.1 Loris lydekkerianus | reverse complement strand
GGAGAAAAGGGGATGAGAGAGGAGGGGAGGGGAGAAGAGGGCAGAGGAGAGGAGGGGAGGGGAGAAAAGGGGAGGGAAGAGGAGGGGAGAAAAGGGGATGAGAGAGGAGGGGAGGGGAGAAGAGGGCAGAGGAGAGGAGGGGAGGGGAAGGGAGAAAAGGGGAGGGGAGGGGAGAAGAGGGGAGAGGAGAGGAGGGGCAAATTGGTGGGAAGGTGCCTTTATTGAGATCCAGCAGCACAGAGGCTGAGGGCATAAGTCCTCCAGTCCTGAAGGGGAATCTGAAGCACAGCTCATCCAGTATAGTTAACTTCTTTCATCACTCAGTTCCACTTCTTTAGTTAAAGTTCTGGGAGAAGCTACTCTACAGATTTGGAGGCCTCCTTTTGTGGAAAATTAAAAGAAAGAGCTAGTTAAACAAAATACTGCTTCAGTGCTTCCGGTGCTCTTAGGGAAGCAGCTGGCACCATGGCATCCTGCTGCCCACCCTTCCTGGGCCCTCCCCTGCTGCCCACGGCATCTCCTTGTCTTGGAGGCCTGCCTGGTGCTGTGACTACACCCTGGTCCCTGAGAGCTGAGCACCTGTGACTACACTCTGGGCCCTGAGAGATGAGCCCCTCCTCCTAAGTCCTTAGGTGACAGCTGCTGCCTGTGTCCATTGCTGTCAGACTATGAAGGATGCCCCAAGAGGCAAAGAAGGGAATCGTCTGGATGTAAACTAAGTTCCTCCCTGTCCCTGTTTCTAACAGCAGCCTTCAGTCCTTCTGACCCTCTGTTCCATGGAGACTCCTTGTCTTGCCAGCCAGTCTCTTGAAATGAGGAGACAAAATGCCATCAACTATAAGCAACCATGTTTATTACTCAGTGGGCCCCTGGCTGTGTCCTCTGTGGAAATATTCTTCCTTTGGATATAAGGACCTCTATGGCCACAGAATTCAGATTTCCAGGGACAGAGCATTCTTCTTTCTGGAGACACCAACTCCCTTGTAGTCGCAGATCTCAAAACTGGCTCAGATCCAGAATCTTGTCTAGAAATTGCAGCTTGTCCTTGAGCTGACTACTCTTCATCTCTGCATCCTGACTACTTTGGGTTGCACATCTTGAGAACACAGCTGGTGCTCATCTTATATTGTCCCCAGGGAAGCCGTGGTTCTGTTGACCATCTCCATGACTGTGGGCAGGCCAGGCCTTCTCAGTACACATTTTGAGAACTAAACACACCTGCCCTTTGGTAGTTATGTACCATCCTCCTCCTGTTCTCTCTTTTTTTGTGGTGTCTTCATCCTCAATTTTATCAATGAAGTAAATTACGGAGAACACCTCCTAGTGAATTTCTTGGTAATATCAGTGTCTCTTCCAGCTGTGCATTACCCATTGCTTTGGTAAGTGGCAGATTCTCAAAATCTTCCAGTGGAAAGGTCATTTGTTGGGATTTCAAGTCTTATATAGTTTATTCATTTCTCTGCACCTTTTTCTTTAATCCCTTCTGCTATCATCTGCCGTGACCGTTCTGAGATTTCTACTTCACATAGCGGGACCATCACTTTTTCCATGATTCCTCTTTCCTTAGCATTCTGTTCAATCCTTTCTGGTCTAGCTCCTCACATCCCAACTCCTGCATAGATCTAACGCTTCCCCCAGGTCACTGTGATGATAACACAGGTCATATACCCTAGTTATCAGCTGAATGCTCAGAAAGAGAGGTGGAAGAAGAACTCTGAACCATCTTCAAGACCTTCATAGATATGATTGAACCATTTTATAGGCTCCAAGAATCCAAGGAAATCTGTGTATAAGATATTTTGAGGTGCATCAACCAAGGTATCCTTATCATATACGTCCAGATTTTATTTTTTCCAGCCAAGGCCAGTTTTCCTTGTTATAGGAGAACTGTTTAGCTTGAGAGTTTTATCTTCTTTTTCAGAGCAAGAACTTTAATCTTTCTTTGTAAACATTTACAATTAAATGCTTCATATTCTGCTGTGACAAATCTTTCCTGTGGAGAGCACCAAATGTTCTTGTCTGTGTATGGACCTACTTCAAAGGTATTACCTGCTAACCAGTTTGTTGTTTTTTTTTTTTTTTAATTAGTGAAACAATGTCCATGTTACTAAAACCAAAGCAAAATAGTGATTTTTCTTCTTCTTCTTCTTCTTTTTTTTTTTTTAATTCAGGTTCATATAAGGGTACAAATGTTTAGGTTACATTGTGCTTCTAAGGTAAAGTTCAAGTTGTAGTTGAGCCCTTCACCTGAGGAGTGCCGTATACCCTTACATGGTGTGCATTAGGTGAGAACTTGCCAATCACCCTCCCTCTTCCTCTTCCCCCTTTTCATCCTCTCCTCTCCCCTACGCTAGAATATCCTTTTGTTTTCCTTTGATGTGGGTGGGCAGTTGTTTCTATATTGGCTTCATACTAGAATTGAGTACATTGGTACTTGTTTTTCCGTTCTTGTGATACCTTACTAAGAAGAATGTGTTTCAACTCCATCCAGGTAAATACAAAAGATGTAAAGTCTTCATCTTTTTTTATGGCTAAATAGTGGGAGTTTTATCTTCTTTGTCTTTGCTTAAGCCCTCAGCTGGAGCCTTAGCTTTATCTGTTCTTCTGCTTGAGGACATAAAAGCTTCCTTATACACTTCTAGGGACACCCTCTGGTTTTCATGCTGGTTTTAGCTTTTAAAAAATGAGTTACTTTTCTCCAAAGCATCAAATTTATATTAACAATAGCCACCGTATTTCACTGCACTTATAGTTACCCTATTCCTCGTAATCTCAAATGCCTGACGGGTCTTGCCTGCTTGTTCATTTTCTTCCACTGGAATCTCATCCCAGCTCATCTCCTGTGTAAGTTTTGACCTTCACACCCTGTCCCCATTGCACAGACTGTCTGTGCTCTGTCTATGACCAGTGATGGGGTTCTGTCTGTCATTGCCATCTTGATGGGGTCATCCAACTCTCAAATTTCATCTACAGTCTTCTTTTTCAAACCAATTCTGACACCAGCTATCATTGGGTGAGGGGGAAGAAAATTATGGCTTAAACATCAGTTTGCCAGAAGTTTACTAGAGAATCCTCTTTCGCACAATTCTTATGAAAGGGGAGGGAAAGAAGCTGTGTTGGGAGAAGGAAGTCAGCCTTGGAATGCAGGCTTATAAAGTCCTCAGAAACTGTGTGAGGAGCTCTGAAACTGTGGTGCCCTCTACATCACCTGGTTATAAGATGGAGCCTTCCCCAAGAAGGTGCTGTTGTCACAGACAATCTTTAGCTAAAGGCTGTCCTTTGGTGGCACTTCAGGCATCTGGGGAGTAAGTCTTAAGTCTTGAATGGGGACTTGAACAGCACATGACAGAACCCACTACAGGCTGTTACTGACTCCAATTGCTCACATGTACTTTTTCTCCTGATGTCTACTTAATTCAAATAATGGAGGCATTGCTCTCCCTGGACTCCAAAAACTAGTTCTGTCCAAGTGGCATAAACATACCTTTCTCTCCTTTCTGTGTTATACTTGCTGAATGGTGCTCAGTAAAATATGTAGAACCTCTGTGAGTTGACCACCCGAGGAAGTGCAACAAACTGATCAACATGGGGAGGTGGTCAACGTCAGGAACTGGGCCTCCTGTACTGAAACGTGGTATATGTGATGCTTGTCTGCTCTATGAAAATTAGGTCAATGTACGAAGGTGGTCAATGCAGAGAGAGGGTCAATGATGGATTTCACACTGTATTTATCAATTAATCTGATATACAACAGGGTTTGGTATACATATATGTGTCATGTACCAGTTATATCAAAGTCAGGCAAAGCTATAACTAGCTATAGGTTCAATTAATAAGAAAGTGATTAGAAAAAAAAATGATTTCAGCACTGCTCAGGCACATTTAGTCAGACCTCCAAGTCACATAACTGGAGACATGACAATCTGTTGGGTAGCCAAGATCCAGTAGCCCTAACTCTGCATGAGATTTCACCCTTTGTGATTCATTCTTAAGACTCAAATTTACTTTTTCCAAAAGAAATTTGCAGAAGGCAAATGCCATTGGCAGACTGAAGCATTATTAGCTATTAATATTTTCAATAAGGCAATTTCATCCGAATACTCTCTGAATGGCAGCTAGCTAAGCAGTAGTGGTATATTGAACAGGAAAGTTAAGAAGTGAGTGAAGGGAAATATGTGAGAAGAGGGTACTCCAGAGGTGAATGTGTATGTGACGAGAGTCAGCTAGAAGAGTATGACGTGATCTAATCTGGGGCAGGAGAAATCAAAAAGCATGAGGTGTGCTAAAAAGAAAAAGGAGAGGGGATTCTAAAAGTGAACTTCAGCTATTTTAGAATTTTGCCCTGGGCACTCATCATTATTTCTGCACTTTCAATGCTCATTCGATACACTCATAAAATATGCTCTTTTCCCCGAAGAAGGCTATGTTATAACATGTCAATTCAGGTCAGAAAGGAAATATCAGTGCAAGCAAAGTGGCATAAAAATAAAATCGGAGAACACAAGATGGTGAGGGTAGTACTAATGGTCTGTGAAAAACATTGCAGAATATCATTCCAATGGCCAGGACTCAAGTTCATGGCAACTAAGTTGGTAGCGGTCTCAGAAACAAACAAAACAAATTCATGTATCACTAGGACCCAGCAAATGATTTATGTACCTAATCCTTTAAGAAATCTTACAAAATGATCGATGTTTCAGTTCATAATTGAACATATTTCCTGGCTTCCATGCGCTATGAGTAAAATACTATTCAGTCCCAAATCAAGCAATTTCATGAAAAATATAGTATACTGGTAGCTGCGTGCCCTCTGGAGCCCTCCCTGCCTCTGCTCAGAGCCCTTCTCCTGGCCAGAGACTGCTGGAGCCTTGGGCTCTCTGTGCCAAAGTCACTGGGCGCCAGGCACTCCCAGAACCGTGCGCACCACCTCCAGCCCTGTTGCTGGATCCAGGTGTGTCACACACCGGAGCTGCTTCCACAACCAGAACTCCCTAGCTAGAAAAATATAGTATAATAAGAATGCTGTGCTTGTTAATAATTTTTAGAGTTGGTACATGTTTGAAAATAATAGATCTCTTTTCTAATAGTATCATAAAGTAACATCCTCTCTTATCCCCTTACTTATTTTTCAACTGGATCAGCCATGTAAAAAAAAATTTTTTTTGATCATGCTCCTTCCAATAATACTTATTTCTTTACTCAATAGCTGTTACTCTTTTGCTTTTTTTTTCTTTTTCTACCAGTAGTAAAGTCAGTAATAACAGACTAAAATTTGGATGAAAATATATAAATGATGCAAAACATGAACGTCAAATTGGGAGATGAATCATGATTGAGTGATCCCATTTAAAAAAATAAAATATTACTCGCAAAGTAAAATTCTTTCTTTACAGCAAGATAGTGAATAGACACTATTTTCTCCAAACAATAAAGGTAGAGAAAGCTTTTAAAAAACAAGGGCGATTCAACAACATAAATTCAGCATGAAAAAAAAAAAAAGGCAACTATATCATTCTGCTGGCTTTCCCTTAAGGAAGTTATAGAAAGAGCCAGTAAGGAACAAGCTTAAAGCACTTTTACATATATTTATTTCTTATGTCACAAAATCACAGTGCAGCCCGAATGGCCTAGGAGCCAACACTTCTAGATAAAACAGATTTCCTGAGATGATTTCAGTAAATAACATGGAAAAATATTACTATCATTAAAAATTTTTATTTTATATAGGTGAAAAATATTATTTTAAAATATATGCCACCTGGGTGATAATTATTACCTATGGCCATAACCTTTTTTTTTTCAAGGACATGACTGGAGAAGTTTGAGCCAGAGTAAACATTATCTCATATTATATAAATCAACCCTTCCCAAAGCAACCCTTCCCTTCTTTAAAAAAAAAAAAAAAAAAAACGAAAAACTTTAGGTTTAGAGCTATGCCTGTGGTTCAAGGAGTAATGCGCTGGCCTGGCCCTATATCCCAGAGGTGGTGGGTTCAAACCCAGCCCTTGCCAAAAACTGCAAAAAAATAAATAAAAAAAAACTTTATAAAGATAGGAAGGATATTAAATGAATCAGCAGTCACAGAATTTTGAGGAGGGAGAAGATTTACTAATGTTCAAACACAACCTTTGAATTTTTTCAGTTAAATAGTATGCTTTAGAACATTTAAAACCCTAATCTTAATCTATCAAATCATTTTAACAAGGGTTTCATATTTTATTAGAGTATGCAAACAAACAAAGAGAATCAATATCTCCAAATTTTTCTTTATTTACTCAATTGAGTATATCATTTTTTATTGATACATAATAAATGTACTTATTTGGGGGGTACATGTGATAATTTGATATATTCATATAACATGTAAAGGTTAAATCAGGGTAATTGGGATGCTAATTTCCTTAGTCTTCTTTTCTTTATGCCAGGAACATTCAAATTGTTCCCTTCTAGCTGTTTTGAATTGTACAATAGATTATTGTTAACTGTACCACCCTACTGTTCTACTGCAGACTGTGCATCTGTGACTGTATATTTGTACACATTAATCAACTTCTCTTCATCCCTGTTCCCCCTACCCTTCCCAGCCTTTGGTAACTATCATTTTATTCTCTATTATCTCGAGATCCACTATTTCAGCTCCTACATGTCAGTGAGAATACGCAAGATTTATCTTTCTTTGCCCGGCTTATCTCATTTAACATAATGTCCTCCAGTTCCATCCATGTTGCTGCAATTGACAGAATTTTACTCTTTTTGTGGCTGAATAATATTCCATCATAAATATATGACACGTTTTCTTTATTTATTCATCCATTGATGGGCACTTGACTTAGTCTATAATGTACCTTGGCTATTGTGAATAATGTTGCAATAAACATGGGGGGTGTCAATATCTCTTCCATACATTGACCACTTAAGGAGGTGGTCAGTGTAGGAGGCTGAGTAGATTATATACTCAGCAGTGGAATTGCTGGATCATATGGTAACTCTATTTTTAGTTTTTGGAGGAACCTCTATCCAATTTTCCATAGTGATGAATTAAATTACATTCCCACCAGCCCTGTACGAGGGTTGCTTTTTCAAATTGAGTGTCTTTTGATACACGACATTCTATTGTCATTAATGCTGAGTCTGTATTCTCAAAAACTGAAATTGAAGCTGACATATTTTTCAAGTCTACTTGTCATGAAGACTGTGTTTTTCGTGGCACTCATCCAAGTTTCCAGGGAAAATAAAGTCACTAACACTCATTATGTAGCCTTAACGTGGGCACAGTTAGTGTTGTATTATAAAGTCAGCTATTGCCTCTGCAAGGCTATTTTGAAAAATGCCTTTTGGTTATAAATTAGAAGCATCGTAAGAAAAATATAAGGACATCACTCTAGGTATAAAATACGTGTTGCTTGAAAATTTTCTTGAAAATTCTATACACAGAGGAGCAAGGGACAATTTAAATGGTGCTTGATTCTGCAGAGTGACGTCTACAGGACAGTAGATGGTAATGAGATAGTTCTGTGTGCATATTTATGTATATGTCTCACAGGGAAGGTGATAATTTGGGCAACAATGTGCCAAATTTGACTTAGCCATACAAAATCTTCACCTTTTGTCAAATAGCCATGTAGACCTCGAATGCTTACAAAGGAATTTACATATTTAAAATATAATATACTTACAACTTGTGGCTACCTGTTCACAAGTGAGGTGAACTCGGCTTTCTTGTAAATGGTCTTTGAGAATAAAAATACATGACAAACATGAACTTTATTGATTATTATTATTTTTTATTAAATCATAACTTTGTACATTGATGCATTTATGGGGTTCAGGGTACTGCTTCAATATACAATGTGAAATGCTTACATTGAGCTAAGTAACACATCCATCACAATTATACTCATTTCTTAATTGTTTTGAAATGTACCATTTGGTGAACAGTAGCAATGGATAGTAAACGCCCCGTACCCATCATTGTCACGTTTCAGATTGATCTTTGGAAAAGATGTCAATTTTTTAAATTTTTAGACAGCCATTGTTGTTCTGTTCAACAACCATTTTCTTAAAATTCCCTCAATGTCTTTTCTTTCATTAGGTCTTTTTAAACCACTAGGATACGTTAATATACTGTTGAATAGCACCAGTTTCCAGACTTCACAACATTAAAGAAAAAACAAACAAACATGGCTGGCTGTCCCTCCTTTGAAAATGGTGCCAATATAAATTGTAGAGCTCATAAAGCTCAGTGAGCTTATTTCATTTCAACTCTTTTTTAGTTTGAACAGTTTTTATGTGAATGAATTTTCTGACAATGAGTTTCATGAACTTACCTTTTTGACAGTTTCAATAGGCTGCACAGGCATCATTCACCTCAAATGTACTCATTCCTGTGTTCCCTTGGCTTATTACAACTTTAAATAGCTCCTTTCCATTCTCTGCAGAATCATCTTTACATTTGCCATGCAGGACCCTTATTGCAGTATGCTGCTGTCTTTTGGATTTAATGAAAACTTCCCAGCTTGAAGATTTACCTTTGAAAATAAAATACTGTATTGTACAGCAGAACCTCCAGAGTTGACCAGCCTCCTACATTGACCACCTCCTTAAATTGACCTAATTTTCATAAACTGATATGCACCACATATGTGTATCAGCAGAGTAGGCCTACTTCCTTATGTTGACCACCTGTGTATGTTAACCAGCGTGTTACAGTTCCTTGGGTGGTCAGCTTACAGAAGTTCTACCGTGTTTTCCAGGGTTATTTCTAGTAACTCTTGGTTTTGGTATAATTTCTAATTTATAGACAATTTGCAAGAATTTCATGAGAAATCCCTATATATCCTTTACTCATATTCACCAATTTACCTTTTGCCCAATTTGCTTTTTTATTCCCTTTCTCCATCTATCTACCTGTGTGTAACTTTTCTCTGGAGGTGCTATGCCCTGAAATAATTGTGTGTTTCTTAATAACAAGAAATTCCTTTTACATAACCAACCTACAGTTCTCAAAATCAGAAATGGGAGTCCTGGTACAATGCTATTATCTAATTCACAGTCTACATTCAAATAATCATTAATTGCCTCATCCATGTCTTTTGTAGCTATTCCACATCCGATACTTTATATATTTTAATAGCTGTAATTTTCTTTCCTCAGCCTCCTTGACCTTGACCTTGATGTTTTTGAAGAGTACAGGCCAGTTATTTTGCTGGACGTCCCTCAGTTTGGGTTTGTTGGTGTTTCCTGATGATAATATTCATTTTGAACAGGAACACCACGGATGGTTATGTGTCCCTCTGAGCACATACAACAAACATACATTTATAAATAAATAAATAATAAGACACATTTGTTTCAACCAGGATTCTTTTTCAGGTTTTTTTTTTTTTTTTTAGAGTCATTTTCCATCATTAACCCTTCAACAGCAAATGAATAGCCCAGGTAGCCAAAAATGAAACATACTCAAATGAAATCTAATTTCTTAGCCTTTTGAGGAAAAGAAGGAAAAAAAAAAACACAAAAACTTAGTTTTCTAGTCTTTTAATATCAATCATATAATATTAAAAGAAATTTCTTTTTCCCACCTGCAGAACATTCTTTCTTCTTTTTTAAAATTTCCTTTCTATGCCTACATGCTACTTTTTTCTAACAAATTCTCATTGTCTATCTGCTATCTGTAGCTATTTTCCCTGCACCAAGTTCCAGCAATCAAATATTTGGGACCCGATGGCTTCATTTTCTGTCCCACACAATCCTGTTTCCACCTACCATGACTTCATAAAAATATCTTTGATGAGACCACAGTTTCTTTATAATTTCCAGCTCAAATGAGCACATTTTGATCTCATTAACCCATTGATCACTCCTGGTGTAGAATCTCCTGATTCAGCAGCCTTGCTCCCTCCGGGGTCTTCTCAGATATTTCTGATGCCTCCTACTCATTCTCTTCAGTTGACCATTATGCTCCCAAACCACTGTTGGACTCTATTCTTTCTGAATTTCTCCCTAAATCATCCCTTCACCTTTTCTCAATTTAGGATATTCAGTTCTGCCTTTCTCCTGGAACTTCAGGCCTACAAGTGCCTACTGGAAATTTCCACTTGGACATTACAGCTACCTCAAAATCAATCCTTTGCCTATAACCCTGTTTCACTTCCCATAATCCCCATCCTGATTAGTGGCATCCAGGTACTTACTTGATATTAAAGTACAAGAGTTGTATTTCTGCACCTCCTCAAGATACCCTCAGTCTCCAGCATCTGGGGCTATCACCTGCCCAGGCTCCCACCTGTGCCTTCTCCAGGCACCACCTGTTGTCCAGCTATAAGCAGGTTATAGCCACTGACTGCTCCTCCTATATCAGGCACAAACCATGGGAATGAGTCAAGTATATATTCTGACCCTTAAATTTCCATAAAATCACATGTCTGAACATATATAGAGTTTATTGGAACCTCAAATGAATTAAAAATGAGATAATATTCAACAAGGAATGGGTAGGAAATCTTTGCAGGGTTATTCAAGTCAATAATATAAAGACTGCCAAAGACTGCCAACTCTTGACAAATCTTGGAATCCCATTTCTGTTTTATTTTCCTTTTCCTAAGAAATACATCATTTGTAGATTTTTTATGAATGTTTCCATTTCAATGTATGTGTGTATATAGAGAGGTATATACACATATATATATTTAATTATAGGACCATAAACATAGTGTGTTTAGATATAAAAATAATGGAATATGATAAATAATTTTTGAGATGGTAAATAGCTTAGGCCAAGTTTTCTTAGATACTATGGCTCATTTCTTTTTCATGCCATACCTAATGTGTATTTCCGATCTCTGTTAAATGTGTGTTTACTAAAAAGTTTTGCTCTTCAGACGGAATGTGAAGCTGTGTTCCTATCACAAAGTTTTTAAGAAGTCTCTACATTTTCTATTAAAATCAATGACTCAATGTCAATTTTCCAAGAATAGAACAATATCTTAGTACCACAGATATAAAATAAAATATATGAAACATCCAGAAACATCTGCCGGTCTCCAGTGGTTACTCTGCAATCAATCTGTGCTATTATAAAGTAAAAATAGAGGTCTTTGCTTAGAATTACAAGCACACAGTACCTCATTAACTAACCCAGCCAATCAATTAGAGTCACTGAAAGGAGCATGATAGGTCTTCGGGGGGATATAACCATTTTCCTCATTAAGTACTAACAAGCCAGTTCTCACACCTCACTGATATCATTATGCACCCTACATTTCCGCCCTGCCCATTAACTATAATCCTAATGATCACCCTTCTGCTTATAGCAGCCTGTCTTTTTAATTTACCTACTGTATTACTTTTGAACATATTTCCATGGTAGTAACAAATTTTCTTCCTTTGGCAAAACTGTCAATCCAAAGTAATCTTGCCTTTCGTTATGAGCCTGCTTGAAACTTTTAAGTAGGTGGGTAATAAAACGCATAGTTGAAAATTTGAGTGAATATAAAATGAACCACATTGGAAATTGGGATGTGGTTTATTAACAATGACAGGCTGTGCCCCACACAGGAAGCTCTTCGTGGTGGGAGGAGGCGAACTAACTAATCAGACAGGACTTTCCTTGTGGGTGAGCAGAGGGCATTCTGCTCGCACATGTGACTCTCCTGATGCTTGTGCCAAGGCTGAACAACTTTCTCTTAGGTCTTAACAATAGGATACAGGGTGGCGACTATGGCTCAGTGAATGGGGCGCCTGCCCCATATACCGAGGGTGGGGAGTTCAAACTGCAACAACAACAACAAAACAATAGGATATAAAAATTCTCCTGCAGAGATTATTTACATAATTGAAAGAATACACATCAATTAAGTCACTCGTTATGTAGGATATTGTTCCTAAATTTGCGATTTCTTTAAGTTTTATTTGATAGCAGTAAGTTATTTATATTTGAGTCTCTGATTCAAGGACATGTGTGTATAATATTGTGTGTGAAGCCATCTCCTTGTTTTACTACATGTTCTCTTTTCTCCTTATTTTCTGTTTCTCTGTCAAACCTGTCTCTCTCAATTTAAAGATTTGGAGCCAAATTCTGTAAGTAGTTAAGGATGTTATAGATTATCTTCACAATGCCTGAATTCCTTCACAGAGGACAAAGCTCTCTTATGTGAATTCTTTGGACTCATACAAAGTTGTTTGTGTTGCCAGGAAAAAATTCCATCTGGTGCTGAGCATTTTTGTTTTTATCATTCTTCTATTTTATATAAAATTTGATCTTTGTGTGTCATTACTCCCACCTGAAAAGTATAAGAACATTATTATTACTATAGTTAATTAGGAGTTGATTGTTTATGTCATGTTTTTCACTGATAGATTATACCAGTACCCTTTATTAGACAGTCATTTGGAAAAGATGAGCTATTTTAATTCCCTTATTGTTTTTGGAGGACACATTTAGATGTCTAACTAGCCCACAGAAGAGCTCTCCAGAATGCAGAGACCTGTGAAAGTGGTCATTTAGCCTAAATTATTTAAGTATCCCATCACTTCCTGGATTTACTTTGGCTACAAACATCTTCTCCAAACAAACCCAATATGATGGCAGTGATCTTGAATAATACATGGTAAGTAACTAAAAAGCATTTACAGTCCCATGAGCATTAATTTTAAATAGCCAGGATACATTTATCAAAATTTATTATTTAGCATATTTATGAAGTCCATACTTTTTAAAAAATGTGTTTATGGATACATAATATTTGTAAATATTTATGGTGTCTGTGTAATATTTTAAAACATGCATGCAATGAGGTCATGATCAAATCAAGATAGTTAGGGTATCTGTGACCTCAAACATTTATCAATCTTCTGTGCTGGGAACATTTCAAATCTTCTTTCCTAGTTATTTTGAAATATATACTATATTGTTATTACCTGAGTCACTCTACTGTATTATTCAAAACTAGGATTTATTCCTTCTAGCAGTATGTTTGTACTCATTAACCAACCTTTCTTCATCCCTCCACCTGTGTCCCACATATACATCCTTCTCAACCTCTGGTAACCATCCTTGTATTCACTATCTTCATGAGATCCACTTTTTTAGCTCCCACATTATGACCGAGAACATATTATATTTGTCTTTCTGTGTCTGGCTTATTTCACTTAACGTAACATCCTCCAGTTCCATCTATACTACTGCAAATGAAAGAATGTCATTCTTTTTAGAGATGAATAATATTCCATTGTGTATATACTGTACATTTTAGGAGCACATTCGCTCCTAGGCTACAAACCTGTCTAGCCTGTTACTGTATTGAATACAGTAGGTAATTGTAAGTGTTTGTGTATCTAAACATATCTAAACATAGAAAGGTACAATAAAAATTCAGTATACAATACAAAAAATGGCACTTACCGTGAATGGGGTTGTGGAACTGCCTAGGTAGGACATTACTGTACATTACTGCAAACTTTATAAGAGTTGTACACTGTATACTTAGGACACCCTAAATGTATCTAAAAATAAATGCTATGATGTTACATCAGCAATGGGATCACTAGATGATAGAAAATATTCAGATCATTTTATAATTATACAGGATCACAGCTGTGTATGTGGTTAGCTGTTGACCCCCAAATTGGGAAGCATATGACTATATTTTGGTCTTCATTTCCAGATCCTGACCAGATACTTAAAACCTTTGGAATTTCTTATGTAATTGGAATAATAAAAATGAAAGGAGCATCTTTTGTTATTCATAAGAAGCCCCTTTCAACCATACCTGAGTTTATGCTAATTAGGGAGCTTTTGGAAAGATAGAAGGATGAGGAACTGGTTGCCAGTGGAATAAACTTTCCCACTAGAGTGTTGGAATTCTTAGCCCTTCCCCCAGACCTCCAAAATGGAAGGTTGAGTTAAAAACTAATGGGCAATGATTTAATCAATCATACCTATATAGTAAAACTTCCATTAAAAACTCAACAGGGAGAGGGTTTGGAAAGCCTCTGTGTTACTGAACAGGTAGGGAAGATTTCTGGAAGGTGGCATGACCAGAGAGAGCATAAAAGCAGCTGTTCTATACATGTCTTCTCTCTGGCAGTTCCTGAATTGTATCCTTTTATAATAAACCAGTCATCTAGTAAGTGAACCAATTTCCTGAGTTCTGTGAGTTGTTCTAACACATAAACGTGAAAGGTGATTGTGGGCATCACTGATTTTTTTTAGCAGGTTGGTCAGGAGGCCAGGTAAGTGGGGGCAAACTTAATAGGACTGAGCCGTCAAGCCATGAAGTCTGCCCTAAAGCCAGGCAGATGGCATCAGGACTGAATTGTAGGAAACCCAGTCAGTGTCTGGAGAGTTAGATAAATGGAAGGTGTGCACATCCTGCCCCACATACACGCTTGATCACAGGAGTGTTCTGTGTTGAGTCTGATCATTTGAGAATGAGTGTGCTGAGAACAAGATGGAGTCAGTCAGGCTGGAGCCCAGAGGACACAGCTGGTCTGTCCCGTGTCAATCCCATGTGACCTTCACCTCATGTCTTTCATCCTTATTGTTTTGTAAATTCAGCTTTAATCTAAAAGTATATGTCTTGCGTAGTGTAGGTCAATTGATTTAGGAAATTGATTAGAAGTATTACCTTGGGTCATGGGTTATGCCTATAATGGCTATTTAAGATCAGGGTTAACATGGCTTCTCCTTTGAACTCTTATTTAGGAAACTGTAGTTTTGAAAATGGAAGAGAACAGTCTGGAGAGGTCACTCTGACTGCTTTCCAGAATCGCTGGCCCTCTGATAATAAAGATCGGTGGTCCTGTCCCCGTTGCTGCATTTTGGCTGACAGGGACAGGCAGCCAGACCCTCTTCCTCCAGTCACATAAACAGAAAAATAGTTTGTTTTTTTTTATACATCAATATTTATGTAACTATTTTTATATTCTCGGTCATTTAATTTTCCTACTTTTCCCTATTATAATACTGTGCTAAGCATCTGTGGGCATTTAGCATTTTTTATGTTTTGTTTTTGCTCAAATATATTCCCAGGAGTGAAATTGCCGGGTAAAAGTTTCCAAATACTTTTTTTTGGCCTTATTAAAAAGTGACCTCTTGCTGATTATGAAAAAAACACCAATAAAAACATTTGTCAGTTTTCAGCCTATGTGGAAAAGGTCAATATCTGTCTTCCCCTCCCCCCTGATTTTTCAGCTGGCAGAGGGGTAGCTGGAAGGAAAATTACACTTCCTGGGCCTCCTCTCAGCTAGAGGTGGTCAGGGCTGCTTAATAGGATGAAATGGGGGTACAATGTGACACTCTCCAGGAAGCTTCCTGGAAGAGAAATCATGGATGTTGTCAGTTTCCCCTTCCTTTCTCTTCCAGCTTTCTGGAATTTGGATGTGATGGCTGCGGACAAGAGCCGTGCCTGGGGTGCTGACGTAGAAAGATCCTGGGTTTCCGTGGGTGCTGTCTCCATCCCATTTTTTCAGATCTGGACTGGTGGCTTCTAGAATTTCTGACTCTCTGATACATGTAGCTAAACACAACACTATCTGATATGGGCAACTTTAATTTTCTTGAAATTTTTACACAATTGTTTTTTGATAGATGAATAAAATGTTTGAAGGAGCCACATTAATATACATAGTAAAGAGAATTTAAACGGATACGGCTGTGAGATTTGACTTCATCTTCTTGAGAGCTTGCTCTAGTTTTTAATCCATAATTTTAATTTCATAGAATCATAAAGCCGGAAGTGATGTTAGTGTATCATTGTCAGGGACCCATTCTTCAGATAATAAAGTCAGATTTGTTAATTTGGGGTTAACTCAGTAGTCAACAGAGTTACTAGGGTGAGTACAGCTTGAAGTTCAAGATTTACTTATGGTACAAATGAATCTTCCCTGAAAGGCCAACTTTCCTATACCTTACAACATTTATTTTCTTAAAACTTGATTTAGCTATTGGGCAGCACCTGTGGCACAGTGGGTAGGGCGCCAGCCCCATATACTGAGAGTGGTGGGTTCAAACCCAGCCCCGGCCAAACAGCAACAAAAAAATAGTCAGGTGTTGTGGCAGGCGCCTGTAGTCCCAGCTACTCAGGAGGGTGAAGCAAGAGAATCACCTAAGCCCAAGAGCTGGAGGATGCTGTGAGCTGATACCACGCACTCTACCGAGGTTGACAAAGTGAGACTCCATTTCTAAAAAAAAAAAAAAACTTGATTTATCTATTTAAACTTGGCCAGTGTTGTTCAGTATTAGACAAGATCCCTTCTTCCTTTGAGTTTTCACGTCACTGTGCATTTATTATACAGATTTTTGTATTCACATATTAGTTCTCTTCCTTCTTTCTTTTTTTCTACTCTTTTTTTTCTTCACCACTCATGCAACAGCAGAGTTTTGAATGAGGAAAGGCCTTCCCTGCCTTTGAAACAGTATGTATTTAATAAATATTTGGTTAATTGAATTGACTTTCTGAAAGGTATTTGTGTAGGGATGAAGAGTGAGCTGCCTAGGTGTTTATTTTTTCATTCTTATTTATATTTTTGAGACACTCTCTCACTCTGTTGCTCTGGGTAGAGTGCTGTGCTGTCATAGCTCATAGCAACCTCAAACTCTTGCACTTGAGCAATCCTCTTACCTCAACCTCCCGAGTAGCTGGGACTATAGGTGCCCACCACAATGCCCAGTTAGTTTTTCCATTTTTAGTAGAGACAGAGCCTCATTCTTGCTCAGGCTTTTCTCAAGCAATCTATCTGCCTCAGCCTCTCAGAGTGCTAGGATTACAGGTGTGAGCCACCGCAGCCAGTCTAGTTGCCTATGTTTTTAATTCTTGACCCTCTTTAGCATTCATGCCAACTGGTGACTTTAATCATATGGAGAGTTAAGTATTAGAGTGTTTTAGTTTACATTGAAGCACTGCTTTTTGACTCTGATCAGTGAGGTGAAAAGCAATTTGCATTTGATACGCGGCTCCCTTATCTTAATGGGAATGACTGAGTGATAATTTGTTTAATGTAAACTATGTAGTTACCCCTTGCTTCCACCTTACGCTTTGTCTTAACACAATCAGATGTAAATACAGGCCTGTAATTACTTTCTGTTTTACTTCTCTGCATTTATGGTCCTACGGGTATGCAGATATTTCAAAAAATTACAGAATAGTTATTCCACTTCCAATTTAGCAACAGAAAAATATCTTTTAGGGAATCAGGGCTTAAAAGGATGCATCTACAAAAAAATAAATTATCAGAATGTTTAGCTATTGTGTGCCCATCATTAATTCAGTAAAGATCAAATGAAATCTGATCGTTAAATGCCTGACAAACCGTGGAAATTCAGTTTAATAACGAATTTATGTCTAATGAAGACATTTAATTACTTTATTACAAAAAATCATCTCACACATAACCAAGAATCTAACTATTATTCTTCACCACCCTCTATAGCACCAATGACAGGTAAGATTCCCAAAACTGGGACAACCTAAGACAGGATATGGAGAGACTGCATGGTGGATTACACTCATAGTACCCAAAGACGGGTAAGACCACTCTGCGTTCAGTCAACCTAAGACAGGGACCAAACCATTGATGTTTGTATCCCCATGACGGGTAAGACTGAAACTGCAAGGGCAGGCAACCTAAGACAGGGGCTATGTTTTTCCGCCATACAAAAAACAAAAGAGGGAATTGTTGGACCCTGCCATGTGCCTGAGGCCTAGTGCAACTTCCCAAGCCTGACTAGAAGTAGATCCATCGAGCTACTTCCACGTAGCAACGACTCAGCAAGGCCCGGCCTGAAACTGCCTCTACCTAGATACAGCCAACGTGGTACCAAGCCCAACCCTGTCATGCACCTCATCCCCCACCTTCTTTCCCCACCCCTTCCCCACGCTCTATATAAGCGGCTGCTTGACATAATAAAGTTGAGTTCCTGCTTAAAAAAAAAAAAAAAAAGAAAGAAATGAAATCAGAAAGGAAGAGCAAAGAGAGGAAAGGAGGGAGGGGAGTGGGGCCTTGGTGTGTGCCACACCTTTTGCACGCAAGACACTATCGTAAGAGGGACTTTACCTAAAAAATGCAATCAGTGTAACCTGGTTTATTGTACCCTCAATGAATCCCCAACAATAAAAAATAAAGAAATGAAAAAAAAAAAAAAAAAAAAAACACTTTGAATGGTATTTTTAAAGGAAAGTGAAATTCGATGCTTAATAAATCATCACACTTTTTATTAGTATTCTTCAGTGTAGTATTCTCCTTGAGGCCTTCAAAGGGAACACGGTATGACTTTAGTATAGGATTAAATATATCATATTTAAGGACAAACCAGAATGAATGACTTTTACCTAGAGATTTCATAGGTTAGGAGGTATTTTCTATTATACAGAGAAGTTAAAATTCCTTTTCTACCCTAATGAAGTATTTATGAAACACAAAGGCAAAGGGTATGTCAAGTGGAGTCTTACTGCTTATCATATGCAAAAATCTAAAGCCTCTCTCCATCTGGTTTATCTCTGACTGTATCTAGTGTCAGAAGCCTCATGCCTTCTGGCCAGAAAAGATAATCTATAAGTTAAAAGTTTTAGGAACAAAAAATGCATAATTCGTAGGAAATAACACTTCTAGAACTTTGTTTATATCTCCCTGGTATTTTTTTATATGGAATACCTTATCCACAAAGGAAAGAATTTCATAGAATCACAACCTGGTACCTGTATATCCTTTCATTTATTGGTTTACAAACAGGTAAATTTCTTACAGGAATTTTTTTTTTTTTTAAGACAGAGTTTCACCATGTCACCCTTGGTAGAGTGCTGTGGCATCACAGCTCAGAGCAACCTCCAAGTCTTGGGCTTAAGCGATTCTCTCGCTTCAGCCTCCCAAGTAGCTTGGACTATAGGTGCCTGCCACAACACCCTGCTGTGTTGTTGTTGTTGCAGTTGTCGTTGTTTAGCTGGCCTGGGCCAGGTTCGAACCCACCAGCCTCGGTGTATGTGGCCAGCGCCATAACCACTGTGCTACAGATGCCAAGCCTTTTACAGGAAATTTTTGACATAGTCACTTAAAATTGTCTCTTTACAAGTACACGTTTACATTTTCTTCATTTTAGTACTTAAAAGGTATTTTCTCCAGGAAGATGTTTTAGCTCTTTGATGTAAAGACATCAACCAAACTGGATGACTTATATAAAACATAAAAATTTCAGCTTTTTAAAATAATGACCCAAGCCTTCAGATACAGGTCTGAACAATCAAGTCTGTGAACTTGTCACCGTACGCTTGCATTGGCAGCAGGGAGTAAGGTTTCCTACCTTGGTATGTCAGGATCTCACAACTGTGTTTATGTCAATAGTTGGTGGTATTCTGATGAGTGGTGTTCATTATTGCTGTTTCATGGTTTTGTCATGAGAATGTCGGAGCTTGAATTAGAGCAACAAATAAACATTCAATTTCTTGTTAAACTTGGCAAGAGTGGAAGTGAAATCAGGGACATGTTGGTCCAAGTTTATGGCAATACTGTCATGAAGAAAATAGCAGTGTACTGATGGATTAAACGTTTTTCTGATAGGAAAAAAGCATCACTGATGAAGAGAGGTGAGGGCGGCCAGTAATGAGCAGAATTGACAAAAACATGGCAAAAATTCATTGAGTGGTGTGTAAAAATCATGAGCTGACTGTGAAAAACACACCAGACCAAGAACACATTGATAAAGCAATATGAACATCGTAACTGAAAGTGTTGGCATGAGAAAGGTGTGCCTCTTATATCACAGCAACTCACAGGCTCCCATGGCACTGTCTAGGAGGGAGGTTTTTAGCCAGTAAGCAAATAATTGTATGAACACTCCTCCCAGCTCACCTGATCCAACTCCATTTTGATGACATTCAGGACATCAAGGGTAATGCAATGACAGCTCTGATGGCCACTCCAGAGAAAGAGTTCCAACAGTGCTCTGAAGGTGCACTAGGCATGGGCACATAGCTTCCCAAGGGGAGTATTTCAAAGGTGACTTTAGTGATATTCAGCAACAAGGCATGTTGCGCTCTTTCAAGGATGAGTTCTCAAACTTAATTGTCAGATGTTGTCCTAGATCTGAATTTGAGAAGCAACCAACTATACTAATAAATAGACCAGAGAAAGCAAAGCTTATTCTTGTTTTTAACTACATTTTAGCCTGCAGTTGGGTAAGCCTTGATTATTGAACCTGCGTTGAAAAAATTTAGATTGCCTCTCGACTATGATTTATCAGCTTGCTTTAACTTTGCCTCCGATAGTCATAATTCTGTTTTTCTGAATGAATGCAATTTATAAACTTCATGACCAAAAAGGTATTCTTTTTCATGCCACTTCACTGTTATGTAAAAATTATATATAATAACTTTGTGCCAGAATTATAGAAAGGTTTATGACTTATCTCTGTAGCACAGAGCTCAGAGTAATGTTTCATGTTACAAAGGGAAGTATAATCTTTTTATATTTCCATATGCATAGAATAATTTTTCAGTTGTCTGCTTATATATTTATGATTTCTGATTTATAGGTAATAAAATGCTTTTTCGTTGATGTGAACATACTTAAGTATGTTGCAACTTATGTTAATATGTTGACAATTAGATTTTGCAGAAATGTTATTTACCTACATTTTTGTTGTATAATTGTATTTATAGTTATATTGAGTAGTATATGCAGGTCTATCTTGTGATAATATCAAGGATCCCCTTTGTAAAGTCCCCTTGAAGGGAGGACCTGTATCTTTCACCATAGCTTTCCCTCACTATACTTTCTGGGTCCGCTTTAATTAACACATATCTGTTGAATAAATAATGATAGCATGACCTTTTGTTCAAATGTTCATAAATAAATACTACCATTAAAAGAATCAGCTCCTTAAGATTTGGGTAACGTGAATAATTGTTTATTTGGGGGCTGTGTTAATAATGAATACTAGGGCACATGAGGTCAGATGATTAAGTTCATGATCTAATCCTTAAAAAAGTGCCCTATATCTCATTGCTGAATATCACCCTGGTTACCTTCAAAGTGCTCCCGTGGGAGGCTATTCATCAACATCAGCACCTAGTGCACCCTTCAAAGCACTTTTTCTAAGTTGAGTTCACAAACATAATTGTCATATCTCATATGATGACGGCCCTGATGGCCATTCCAGAAAAAGTGTTCCAAGATTGTTTTGAAGGGTGGACGAGGCACTGCTGTCAGTGCATAACTCAACAAGGGGAGTGCGTCAAAGGTGACGGCAGTGATATGCAGCAATGTGACATTTCGCATTTTTAGTAGAATGAGTCCACAAACTTGATTGTCCACCCTTGTGTAAATAATGTTATTGTTGAAATATATGCATTAAATAGTTACATAGAATGCTATCTTATTTTTTATTTTTATTTTTTTATTTTTTTGAGACATAGTCTTACTTTGAAGCCCTTGGTAGAGTGCCCTGGTGTCATAGCTCACAGTAATCTCAGACTCCTGGTCTCAAGTGATGGTCCTGCCTCAGCCTCCCAAGTAGCTAGAGCACAGGCACCTGCCACAATGCTCTGCTAGTTTTTCTATTTTTATAGAAAATAACTTAGGCTGGTCTCAAACTCCTGAGCTCAAGGTATCTTCTCACCTCAGCCTCCCAGAGTGCTGGGATGACAGGCATAAGCCCCTGTGCCAAAAGTAGACAAATGCTATTTTAACGTCTGTAATACTCTTTACATGTAATAGCACATTTAATATTCACTATGATATAGACACTCTATTTTGCGAATGAAGGAATTAAAGCTCAGAGAGGTTAAGACTCTCAGTAAGAACCCAGCTAGTTAGTGGCACATCTGGGATTTAAACTCAAAGCAATTGGCTCAGGGATCCATGTTCTTAAAAGTGCTCTATTCTGGCTGGACACAATGGCTCACACCTATAACCCCAGCACTCTGGGAGGCTGAGATGGGTGGTTTGCCTGAGCTCACAGGTTTGAGACCAGCCTGAGCCAGAGCAAGAACCCAATTCTAAAAATAGCCAGGCATTGTGGCGGGCGCCTATAGTCCTAAACTGCTTAGGAGACTGAAGCAAGAGAATGGCTTAAGCCCAAGAGTTTGAAATTGTCGTGAGCTATGACATAACAGCACTCTACAGAGGGTATAAAATGAGACTCTGTCTCAAAAAAAAGGTGCTCTATTCTGTCTCCATAAAATAATCTTACTTTAATACTGTGAATGATAATATCTCATATTGTACTTTTCAGATTACAAAACTCCATTAAACTGGAAATTTAAATTAACATGATTTTAGTGTACTATATTCAGTAGCTTAGAGATTCATTTATTGACTATTTTAACTTGGCAGAAGTTAGAATTACATATTGGTAAATTTGGCTACTGTTGAGGGACTTTCATGTGTTTTTAGATAGAAATAATGTAGTTCTTTTATTCTCCATAATTCAAAAGTCTGACACTACAGGATAGGGGTCAGCAAGACTTTTGAGATATGTTTTGAGGTTTGTGGCCTACGCATGGCCTCTGTCACATATTCTTTGTTTTCACAAACCTTAAAAATTGTAAAAAAAAAAAAAAAATCATGCTAAGCTCACAGATCTTATCGAAAAGAGGCTTCCTAGGCCAGTCTGCCAAACTCATATATACAACATAAATGCAGAGGTTCAAAACAAGAAATACTGTAGCTACAAAAGCAGTCTTAATACTAGGCAGTGAGATTGCAAAAAATGTTATTACATTTCCTTTTTTTTTTTAAGAAAAATTGTGTTTTACTTTTGTTTCTTTCGGAAAGATTCTAGTTGTTTTCTGAAGTGTGGTTGAAAAATTCTACATGATCAAAATTCCAGCAAGACATTCTGTAGAAGTAAAAAAGCTTGTTCTAAAATGTATAGAAAAAGAAAGAGGCCATAGAATAGCTAAAACTATTTTTTTTTTTGAGACAGAGTCTCAAACTGTTGCCTTGGGTAGAGTGCTGTGTTGTCACAGCTCACAGCAACCTTCAATTCTTGGGCTTAAGCAATTCTCTTGCCTCAGCCTCCTAAATAGCTGGGACTACAGGTGCCACCACAATGCCTGGCTATTTTTTTGTTGCAGTTGTCATTGTTGTTTTAGCTGGCCAGGGTTCAAACCTGCCAGCCTCTGTGTATGTGGCCAGTGTCCTACCCACTGAGCTATGGGCACCACCAGCTGAAACTACTTCTTGCAAACAAAAACCATATCTTGAACTTGGCGCCTGTAGCTTGAGCAGCTAGGGTGCCTGCCACATACACTGGAGCTGGTGGGTTCAAATCCATCCCAGGCCCGCCAAACAACAATGATGACAACTACAACAACAAGAAACAACAACAACAACAACAACAAAATAGCTGGGCACTGTGGCAGGCATCTGTAGTCCCAGCTACTTCGGAGGCTGAGGCAAGAGAATCGCTTAAGTCTAAGACTTGGAGGTTGCTATGAGCTGTGACACCACAGCACTCTGCCAGGGTGACAGCTTAAGAGTCTGTCTCAAGAAAAAAAAAAGAAAAGAAAAGAAAAAAGAAAAACTGTAAACCATATCTTGAAAAGGAAGAAGAAAACGAGAAGGGTCACTCTAGCTAATATTAAGACTTACACTATAACTATAGTAGTCAAGATAATATACTATCAGCAGAGGGACAGAGAACAATGGAATAGAACAGATAAATTTACATAAATATAAGCAATTGATTTATCTTTATGAATGTGGAAAAGCAATTTAATGGTGGAATATTAGCCTTTGTAATACATGGTGGTATAGCAATTAGACATCCATGGCAAAAAAATAAACCTCAACCTAAACCTCACATTACATACAAAAATTAATTTAAATAGATTCAATAGATTATAGAGTTAAATGTTAAGCATACAACTATAAATCTTAGGAAAGTCATAGGAAAAAGACTTCCAGTCTAGTCAAAAAGTTCTTAGACTTAACACAAAAGCATGACTCTTTTGCAGAGTTAATTGATAAATGGGACATCATCAAAATGAAAAACTTTTACCTGTGAAAGAAAGTATTAAGAGGATGGGAGGACAAGTTATAGACTGGGTGAAAATACCTACAAAGCATATATCTGAGTGTATAAACAACTCTCAGAACTCAACAGCTAAAAAACAAAACAAAACTGGGCAGTGCCTGTGTCTCAGTGGGTAAGGTTGCAGCCCCATATATTGAGGGTGGCGGGTTCGAATTCTGCCCTGGACAAACTGAAAAAAAAAACAACAACGAAAAACAAAAAACACACCTACAAATTGGGTATAAAACATAAGAAGTCATTACACTGAAGAGAATAGACAGATGGCAAATAAGCAAATGAAAAAACATGCAACAGAATTAGTTGGGGAAAGAAATGAAAATTGAGATAACAGTGAGATACCTCTCATGGTTGTTAAGTGCCTATCAGAATGATTAAAATTTAAAAAATGTGATAACATCAAGTACTGATAGGGATATAGAGAAAGTGGAACACTTATTTATTGCTGGTGGGAATGCAAAATGGTACAGCCACTGTGGAAAACAGTTTTTTATACAACTAAACATGCAAGTATCATTTGACCAATTTATTGTACATTTAGACATTTATCTCAGACAAATAAAAACAGTGTTCACATAAAAAAAAAAAACTTTCCACAAAATGTTAATAGCAGCTTTATTTCTAACCTATAAATAAACAACCAGGTGGAACAACCAGATACATTTCATTGGGCACCTTGCTGAACTCTAGGGCATCCACACCATGGAACACTACTCAGCAGAGAAAAGGAACAAAGTAATAATAAATACAACAATTTGGATGAATCTCCAGTAAATTATACTTAGTGAAAAAGCTAATATAAGCCAGGCACAGTATCTCACACCTGTAATCTCAGTACTGTGGGAGGCTGAGGCGGGTGGATTGTTTGAGTTCAGGAGTTCAAGAGCAGACTGAGCAAAAGCAAGACCCCATTTCTAAAAAAAATAGCTGGACACCATGTCAGGCACCTGTAGTCCCAGCTACCTAGGAGGCTGAGGCAAGAGGATTGCTTGAGCCCAAGAGTATGAGGTTGCTGTGAGCTATGGCACTCTACTCAGGGTGACTGATTGAGACTCTGCCTCAAAGCTAATATAAAGAAGTTACACCGTGCATTATTCTACTTATATAGCATTCTGGAAATGTCAAAGCCATAGAAATGAAAAGTAGGTCAGTAGCTGCCAGGCAGTGTTGAGGGAGAGAAGATGGCTATGGAAGAGCAGCAAGAGGGATCCTGATGGTGATGACCATACTGTATCTTGAATGTATCAATTTTAATATTCTGGTTATGATATTATACCATAGTGTTGTAAGATATTTTCACTGGGGACACAGGGAATGGGTACATGTGATCTTTATGTTTTTATTTCTTAAAACGCATATGAATCTATAATAATCACAAAATAAAAAGTCTAATTATTAAAAAAAGCAATAATGACACCCCAGAAAGACTTAATTTTTAGAGAAATTCCCACTGTATTTGGGATTTTTAAAATCCATTGGGTGTTACTATAACAGAATACTTAAGGGTAGTAATTTTTTTTATTAAGAAAAGGGTTTATTTGACTTCTGATTCTGGTGACTGGAAAGTCCAAGAGCATGGTGGTGATGTCTGCTTGGCTTCTGGGGAAGGCTTCTGTGAAGTGTCATAACACATCAGAGCTCAACACACTTGCAAAAGGGGACCTAACAGGAGGAGGAAGCTCACTTTATAACAATCTGCTCTCCTGGGAACTATCCATTCTAATGAGGAAGAGAACTCAATTCAGCACTGTGAGAGGACTTTGATCTATTCATGAGGGGTCTTCCCTCAGGACCCAAACACCTCCCGCTAGGCCCCCCTTCCCAACCCTGCTTGCTGGCAGTTAAACTTCAACATAAATTTTGGTGGGGATAAACCACAGATGAAACATAGCAGGCTCTAACTTATTTTTGTCCTCTGGCTCTTAGAGGATTTTTTATTTTAAAGGATACACAGACTCATAAACAAAATCCTAATTCTTGCATGGTGCTATGGTTTGAATGTTTGCCTTCTCCTAAATTCATGTTGAAATTTAATCACCAAAGTAACAGTATTGAGATGTGGGGACTTTAGGAGATGATTGGGTCATGAAAGCTCTTCCCTTATGTATGGATTAATCTATCCATGGTTCTTGTATTAGAGGGCTAATGGATTAATGGACTATCATGGGAGTGGGTTAGTTATCATGAGAATGGGTCTCCAGTAATAGCTATTTGGTTCCCAATGCACCGCCCAGCTTGTCGTGCCCTACACTGCCCCAGGACTCTGCGAGCATCCTCAGCAGCTGTAGGCACCTTGACCTTAGGCTCCCCAGCCTCCAGAACTGTAAGAAATACCTTTTTTTCTTTATAAATTACTCCATCTCAGATACTTTGTTATAGCAACAGAACATGAACTAAGACTGATAGGCAAAAGCTCTCAATATAAGTGCTTGCTATATTTCCCTTGGTGTTTTCAATGTTTAACATGGTTTTATTTATCAATCACATATTTTAAAGCTTACAAATTGGCCCATGTGCCTCAGATGGCATAAGTTGGTGTGTGGCTGTAGAAAGAAGCAAAGCAGTGTGCTAAGAAAAAGTCAATGTAGATGAAGTGTGTTATATATATCTACATTCTGTGAATAAATTTGGAATTAGGCAAGTCATTTATCAATGTATACATGCAATAGCCCCAAGGAACTCTCAACTATTTACTCATTTGCAAAAGCAATGAGCCATGAATTACTTTGGGTTTATATGGTTTTTCATTCTCAGCAAAATCACATTGTTAGAGAAAACTTAGGATAAGGTTTCACACATTCAAATGTTAATCTATCTCCTCCTCTTGTGGAAATTAGTCTTTCATGTTAAATATATGGAATTTTTAGAATGGAGAATCTGGTGTGTGGGGCCTTTTCAGTAGTTCCATGGTCCCCAGGAAGGAAGATTTGAATTTTCTAAGTTTGTCTTTGCTGTCTTAGGTGTCAAATTCTCATGATTTAATGGGGCAGTTAGTCAACAGGACCTGGGAAATGAAGGATTAATTATAGAATATACTTGCAAGGATTGTGAAACAAGAGAGCCCAACTGCCCTGTTACCCTAAAGAAGGCTGACTTTTCAGACAGTATATACCTACCTGCCTGGTGTCCATGGAGGCACGATTCTGATTGGTGGTGCACATGCCTTATTGGGTCTTAGGAATTTTGAACACCATCCCTAGTCCTAAAAGGCTGGTAGTCCAGATATTTTACTTCTGCTCTCTTCTTTTCTTTTTAACCCTTTTGGTCTTGTCTTACAGAATGACTGTGGCAATTTGGTGCAGAAGTTCCCAGTTAGTATCCCAGGGCAGAGTGATTCTCAAATATTAGGTATGCCAGAATCACCTGGAAGGCTTTAAATGCAGATTGCTGAACTCCACCCCTAGTTTCTGATTCATTTGGTCTAGAGTGGAGCCCAAGAATTTGCATTTCTAAACACATGCCAGGTGGTACGTAATGGTTTCTAGACAGCACAGAGGCTGGACAATTTCAGTGTGAGAGCATGCTTGTCTGATTACCCCACCGTGCCATACAAATACTGTCACTTCCTATTTGTGCCATAACGTGGAAAAGTTGGTAAATGCTGATTCCAAGAATTTCTGGATAAAGAGCAGGGAATAAAAGAAGGACTTGCATTACTGAAAAAAATAAAAGTACTTTGTACAGGCATCTTCAAGCTTTAATCGCGGGGTTAATATGTTTATTGTATAGAAGAGTGTAGAAGAATTGTGTGCTGCAGGCAATACACATCTTGCTCCAAAAACTTAGTTCTTGTGGCAAGACTAAAGAAATGAAGAAAAATGATATAGGGCTCATAATGAATTTCAGGGTTCAGATGTGTACGTTGGAATGCTGGTGGGAGGAGGTACAAAGCTGGGGGGAGCACAATGCAAGTTTCATGGTGACGGCTTGAGTGTGCATATCCTGGATTCTCCTATATAATTTTATCTCCCTTCCTTCTGCATCTAAGAGGATTATGGTGTAATCCTTATTCATATGTAGAGCTATATGTTAGCATCTATTAGGGTATACAATTGGCATCAATATTATGAGACTGGAACTAGGGTAGTTAAATGCACTAGCAAAGATTGAGTTATATAAATCCTTGAATTTCTGAAGCACAGAAGCTGGCAGTTGTATTTTGCATCCTGTGATCTGTTTCCTGGTTATGCTCAACTATAAAGACATCTATGGTCCCTTCCCCTAAAGGGCCCAAAACAATCAAATGGAAAACTTTCTCTTGGAGTTTCAGTCTATGGAAGTTTTCAGTCTACAGAAAACCTGGTAACAGGAGTGATCTGTTTGCCTGGCTATAAATGTGAATCCATCCGGGGGAAAAAAACTGACAACATTTGGGTCCATTGGATCCCTTCCCAGGAATTAGCACGTTAGAGCTAAGAAGGAATAAGTGTGGTCATGGGAAACTCAGAAGGGAAGCTTGCAGACTGTTGGGATCCGTGCCGCCCTCCCTGTGAGGAAGCCAGTCTTCAATAAGAGAAAAGGAAACTGGTAGAGAGAAAGAACCCGACAGAACAGTCAGAATACAAATCTTGGCAAGGACGGATCATTTCTCAGTTATCTCTGGGAAAAACTTCCTTTCTTTACCCTCACCCTGCACTGTATCCTTATAAAGGTGCAGCTATTAGTGGAGCTATTCGTGATTCCATGAATTATGCTAGCTTGTCATTTCTTGGGACAGGAGATTGTTTTGATTTGGGGAAGGGGTTATCTGTATATATCTAATCTATCATTTATCCGATATCAAACCTCATATTAAAAACTGTACTAATTTGTTTGCTGTATCTGAACATAATTTATACAGTAAAATGGGTTCCTCATTTATTATGTAGAACCTTACTAATGTGGTCTATATTAATTTTGAAAGCTATTTTTCACCATATCTTATCTACTTAGAGGAAATAATGTTTCACAGTCACTAAGGTTTCTTTATTGTCTTACATAAGAGATGATATGAATCAATATGCAAAACCCACCTGCCTTTATTTAAAGAATAACTTATTTTCTATGGGGCATATTCAGAATAAAATGGGTTAGGTAGCAATACAATGGAATTCCTTCCTGCTCGTATTTATTTCTCATCTACTTGTGATGGTTTGTATTCAGCTAATGGTCAAAACTTAAATTTCTTCTTAGAGCCAAGTTTCATGGTGGGCATGCTTTATTATTATCAAGAATCCTCAGGCATTGGTGGTGCCTGTAGCTCAGCCAGCAGGGCACTGGCCACATACACCTATGATGGCGTGTTCAAACCCGGCCCGGGCCTGCTAAGCAACAATGACAACTGCAACAAAAAAATAGCCAGGTGATGTGGCCTGTAGTCCCAGCTACTTGGGAAGCTAAGGCAAGAAAATTGCTTAACCCAAGAGTTGGAGGTTGCTGTGAGTTGTGATGTCATGGCACGCTACCAAGGGCAGCATAGTGAGACTCTCAAAAAAAAAAAAAAAAAAAGAAAGAAAGAAAAGAAAAGAAAAAGAATCCTCAGGCATCTACTTGCAGGGCAAAAAAAATCATTTTATCATAAGGACATTTGCACTAGATTGTTTATTGCAGTTCAATTTACAATTACCAAGATATGGAAACAACCTACATGCCCATCAACTCTGAAATGGATTAACAAACTGTGGTATATGCATACCATGGAATACTATTCAGCCATAAAAAAGACAGTGACTTCACATCTTTCATATTAACCTGGATGGAGTTGAAACACATTCTTCTCAGTAAAGTGTCACAAAAATGGAAAAGCAAGAATCCAATGTACTCAGTACTAATAGGAAAGCAGTCGATGGTTTAATTCACGCCCACATAGGAGAAAACTCATCTTAGTTCAAGTTGGGGAAGGGGGAAACAAAGAAGGGAGAGAGGTGAAGGGGATTTGGGGTTCTCCCACTTACTGGGCATAACGCAGGGGGCATGACGTGCCTTCTGAGTGCAGGACATAACTACAAGAGGGACTCTACCTAACGAATTCAAACATTGTGACTTGGTTGTGCCTCCACATTAAACTGAAATTTAAAAAATAAATTTAAAAAACAGTAAAAAAAATTTCTATGATGTTCTATAAACATTCATGCTAATGTTTCTCCTTCTTAAGATAACATACAATTTAAATGAAATCATGTATTTTTTTCTCGTGAAAGCCTTAGGGTTTTGTTGTTGTTGTTGTTTGTTTGTTTTCTTAGAAAATTTCTTCTCCAGCTATCAGCGGTGTCAAGGATATATTTGAGCAGCATATTATTAGAGAAACACTCACTGTCTCGCAAGTGATCCCTCTTCAGGATGTCTTCCCTGAATGACACAGCACAGTGATCTATTACTGGGATGTCAGACACCATCGCAGGCATTCTAAACATGGCACATAAACTGGTACATTTTTTAAAAATCACCAAAATGTTTTTTTTTTCAAATTTCAGGTTGATTTAGGAGGTAAAAAGATGCTTTTGATATAGAAGTTTCAAAGACTTTCAGAGTCTTATCAGATCTACAGGGATACAGGAGAAATAACTCAGCAATGAATCAAAACCATTTTTGCCACAACTCTAGTTTCAGTATTATTTTAAAAGTTCCGTTTCCTCTGAGGTCTAATCTGTACATATCTATATGATTTTTAAATTTCCCTAAACTGTCACTTCTTCTGGAGCTAAATGATATTCATAATATTTTATCTTTTATGGATGGTTTCTGATTAGGAAGGGAACATTTACCACAGTAATAAGTTGTAAAGGAAGGAGAAGGAAAAATGTCTCTTTACACAAGAAATAAACAGTAATGTTTTGATGTATTTCTTTCAACCTTTTGTTTCTGAATATTTTTCACACTGTTGAAATCATAGTGTATATAAACAATTTATCTGTGACTTTTTCACTTCACAGCGTAATACCAGCCTATTCTCTTGTACAATTGTATTTATATTCTAATGCTTGTATAATTTCCCATATTATGAATAAATATATTTTTTTATTACTATTTTTCACTGGCCATATATGTTGCTTCAAATATTTTGGAAATATAGACAAATATTTTGCTCTGCAATAAATATTTTGACAGAAAGAATCTTTTTTCCTTTTGGTTTATTTCCTTCACATAGATGTGTAGATTTTCACGCATAATGCTGTGAAATTGCTTTCAATGTTCCTCAAAAAGCTAAAAAAAAAGGTGGTGTTGGGGTCTTGCCCCAAGAACAGCATCTGCTGAGACCTGTGGAAACTGTCAGCAATCATAAGTATGAAGAAATATAGAGTTCATATTCTGAAGAAATATAGAGTTAGAAGCCATGGCAAAGAAAGACAAGAGACGTAGAGTAAAATTAAAAGTGGGAGCTCAGGAGTCCATTGCCCATCGTGGGATTCCAGGAATGGTCCAGAGTGTTTGCTCCACTCTGATTTTATTGAAGTCAGTTTGCCCAGAGGGTAAGATGAGGGAGGGAACAAAGACTTCAGCAGTTTCTCGGGATTGATCGGATCAGCTCCTATTGTTATTCTAATTAACCTTAAGGGTGGCCTTCTGTAATCTGGAATCTGAGCCTTGGATTGGGAGAGCCTCCTGCTTGAGATCACATACACAGATTTCTAGGGAGGTGTTAAGCTCTGCTAGTTTTCTGTGGAGTAAAACACCACCAGTGTAATCTCTGAGGGATTGGAGGGAGGGAGGCATTTTCCTCCCATCACCACCACAGAGGAATTTCCTCTGTGATAAGGATATAAGTTCTTCTGCCCGTATCTCACAGCTCAGGCTACTCCCTTGGTCTCTGCCCCAGGCAAATGCAAATCCCCACAGTGGGTATCTCTTTTGCCTGTTTGATGGGCAGGAAATGCCCAGAAGATGTATCTTTTGTCATAGCCTCTTCTATGACCATTATTCTCCGCATTCTGCTCACAGACCCAGCAGGGCGTTTCTTTTTTTCTTTCTTTTTTTTTTTTTTTTTATTAAATCATAGCTATGTACATTGGTATGATCATGGGGCATCATACACTAGTTTCACAGACCAGTTGACACATTTATATCACACTGGCTAACATAGCCTTCCTGGCAATTTCACAGTTATTGTGTTGAGACATTTACATTCTACATTTACTAAGTTTCGCATATACCATTGTAAAATGCACCACAAGTGTATTCTCACCAATCCCCCTCCTTCCACTCCCCTTCCCTCTCCCTCCCCTCCCTTTCCCCCCTCCCCCTATTCCTAGGTTGCAAATGGGTTACAGCATTCATGTGAAAACCCTAAATTAGTTTCATAGTAGGGGTGAGTACATTGGATACTTTTTCTTCCATTCTTGGGATACTTT
>CAUYPK010098551.1:0-81664 GCA_963574355.1 Loris lydekkerianus | reverse complement strand
GAAAAGGAAAATCAAACCTTCCTACAACTGCACACCCAGGGCACTGCCTGAAAAGTCCTCAGTCTATTGGTTCAGTTCAGAAGGTCCAAATCAATTGTCTCAATCGGCACCTGTCTCCGGTGGGAGAGTTCAAGAGATCTCTGGGGACTGGATCTCGGGGGGCTGGTGACTACTCTGATATGGCTTACTCCAGTGCTGCGTGGAGTCAGGAGAAGCCACTTAGCAAATAGATCAGTCTGGGAAGGTTGATGTCTCCTTCCCCTCTTTGCCACTCTGTAGGACCCAGTCACTGGTATCTCTGCAGATGGCTGACTCAGTTGCCTGTAGTGAACAGATACTCCAGGGGTTTGCACCTGCCTGAATCACAAGGAAATCTGCTAGGGGGACAGGCCTCCAATTCTGAGAGTGGGGCCGAAGGAGAGTGCTCCGAGCCCAGAGCTGCAGCTCACACAGTTTTGTGCCTGGCCGCACCACTGCCAGAAGACAGCCGTCGCTCTGCGTTTCTGGAAACCGCCGCTCTGGAGTGGTTCCCTTCTAGGCGACCGTCGTCTCCTCGCTTCTGCGCCCCAGAGACAGCATAGTTCAGGCACTGAGCACCCCACAAGAGGTCACCCAACAATCTGGAATTCTGGGGGGCAGGCCCCCAGATCCCTGAGTGGGAGTGGGAGGGAGTGCTGGCATCTCAGCGCTGGAAACGCTCACTCAGTTTTATGCCTGGCCGTATCGCTGCCCAAGGAGGGCTGCTGCACTGCGCTGCAGGGAAGTGCCTCCAAGACGTGGCTCCCCCTTAGTCAGGTGCCCTCTCCTTGCTCATGTACCTCAGTGCCAGCACTGTCCAGTCACAGCTCGGGGACTGTCTGCTCCCCTGGAGGAATCACCCAAGAATCCAAACTCCTGGGGGACAGGCGCCCAGACCCCTGAGTGAGAGTGGGGAGGGACTGCTGGGAGCTCAGCACTTCAAAAGCTACAGTTTCACTCAGTTTTATGCCTGGCCATATTGCTGCTCAAAGAGGGCTGGTGCACCCCGCCACAGGGAAGTGTCTCAGGGAAGTGCCGCGTGGCGTGACTCTCCCTCAGCCATGTGCTCCTCACTCCCGTGCCTCAGAGTCAGTGCTGGTCAGTCGCAACTTGGGCTCTGTCCACACCCCTCCCCTCGATAAATCACCGAAGTATCCGAACTCCTGGGGGACAGACCTCCAGACCTCCATGTGAGTGGAGGGGAGTGCTGGATTGCCGGGAAAGATATTTAAAGTTTTATACAGTTTTATGCCTGGCAGGGAAGCACCATGGCACCCTAGTAGGGGAGGTTTTTAGAAGGTCACTCCCGTGAAGTGAAGTGGGAGGGCTGTTGATTTCTGCCCTTTTGTTTGTAGGGCCCTTAAGCCAGACTCGTGGGGACGGGGGGACTCCCGTCTGCTTGGTGATGGATTCTGTACCTTTTGTTTGCGTCCTTGTGGTCTCAGCTCACCTCAGTGGTGTTGATGTGTGTTCTTCAACCTTCTCTCTTGGTACAGCTCGAATCCTCCAGGTTACTTACTAAATTTCCGTCCCTTAACTCTCCTTCTGGACGGGAGCCTCTGTGGAAAGCTGGCTTCAGTCCGCCATCTTATCTCCTCTCTGTTAATTTTCTGTTACAACCTAAACTGTACAATAATTTGCAGTTCCTTTTGATACTGTTCCACAGTATATGTGATTATGATTAGAAAGATGTCGACTAGTATTAGTCAGTATTAGACTGTACAGTAACTCTGCATTAACTGTAGTAGGTTGTCAGTTAATGCTTATCTTAAAACACCAAACCATTCCATTTATAAGAGAAATTGTTGCAAATGTATAAAACAGCAGATATATAAGGAGAACACCAGACATACTTTATTAACACAAAAAAGCAGCCATAGCAAGGCACAGCAAGCAGAAACATACATGAGCTGTCAAAGTGTTAGTGTTGCATACAAATAGAGTTTTTCTTTTTTGTATTCTTGGCAGTAGCCATAGGTGTGTAAAATAACATTCTGTAGCAGCAGGTAAGGAAACTATGGTGCACTCACCAGTGGACAGAGCACCTTAACAAAAAGACACAAGAATGGACATATACCAAAGTATTTGAGAACTTCATCCAAACCTACTTTAAAGCATTATGTGCAATTAAGTTGTTATGACATAGTTATATTACATAATTGTTGGGTCTGTTTCCTTGATATTATAATGTACCTGGAAAATAAACCTTTTGAGAAAAAAATGTGCACACTGATTACTGGGGAAGGTCTATATATACAACAAGATTGTGTTTTAGAAAGGAAACTTGAAATTCCAAGAAAGCACTTGATGTTCTAATTGTAGTTTTATAGGCAGTATTAATGCTTTTATGTATTTTGGAACTTTCATATGTTAAATGGAAATTATTTAAATGTGTCACTATTTGAGTTTATGTAAGCATATACACACTGTGCTGAAAGTCACTTATGTTTCAGTTTGTGTATAATGTCAATATGCAACTTTTGGTTTAAATTTTTTTCTTTAAATATCAGTGGCTTACATTTTAAAAACGAAAAATCACCAGCATGAAATTGTACCTAAGTCTGTATTCACTGTGTCCTTTTCTGAATCTTACTGTCACCTGTCAACTGAATCTGAGTTTTTATAGTCTTTTTGAAGTGTATTAATACAAACCAGAAAATCCTTTAGAAGTTGGAACACATCTTCATAATGAAATAATTAATCCAAGGGAAAGTTTGCTTCAATTAATCTCCATTTTCATTCTCGCCCTTCTCCACACCTCTCCCTCCCCGTAGTATGTACACATATACATTTATATACACATATACATATTTATAGTGTTAATGTTTCTCAGTGTTGCCACCTGATTTAAAATATTTAGAGGCCTTATTCTGTAGATACTGCCTAAGAAGTATCAAATTTTATTATCTGCACCTAAAGTTTTACATTACTTCCATAGTCTTGAAATATAGTCACTTTACAAAGAGAAAGAGTTCATCAGTATTTTCTTTTCTGGCTAAACACAGTAAAAAATTTGAAGAAGGGAAAAGAAAAAAGTTATTTTCAGGTATAAATGAACATACCTTTTTACAGTAGAATTTATATTCTCCCACTTGTTCACATTATAGTTTTGGAGACAAAATCATTGGGAAGTCTTTGTTACACTTTTTCCAAAGCATTCAACTTTGTTAATCTATGATTACACCTGTCTGGTGTTTTTCATATATCTCCTCATTCAGACCCTTATAAACTCTCCATCTCCTTTATAACCTCACTGTTATCCAAGCAGTTTATACTGCTAGATTATTTTTCCAGAAGCTCAGCCCTGAGCATGTTGATGAGATTCCTTCAATGGCTTTCTGTTGACTAAAAAGTAAATTTTTAAATCATAAATTAAAAATTTTTTGGTCAAGACTCTTTATTTTGCCAATGAGAATACTGAGGCCTAGAGAGATAAAATGACTTAGCTGCAAAGCTGCATGGGTACTACGTGGAAGAAATGAGATTCTAATTCAAATCTTAACATTCACTTTATTTCTATAGAGACTCTTTAGTCTCTTCCAAATTTACTTTTTACTATTGAGCTAACTCCAAACATCAAATTGTCATATCATACTCATATAAATCAGAGACCTTAACCAGTATCAGCCTTTATGAATAATGTCAAGGATACAAACAATTAAGATGGATAAGCAAAGCAGTGAGAGGGCTGACACATCCCAAAATGAATCACTTTTTTGTATCATAAACACAAGCTCTCTGGCCCAGAATAATAATTAATGTATCCATTGAGGTCGTTTATCTCGTGTTGAAGGGAATATTCAGGTTATGAAACGTCTCCAGGTAAAACCCCATGTAGTCATCTACTTTCTGTGACATTTTCCGGGAAGTCATGGCTCATAAACCCATAGACTGTAAGTTTGTTACTGTAGCAATCCTGTGCTAGGGCATCCTGCTGAAAGCATTCCATAGACAAGGAATCTTGCTCTAGCAAATATTAGCCTATTTACCAGGAGTCCCAATTATGAACATTATTACAAGGAGAGAAGAATTTAAATATAAGATAGAAATATGAATTCTACCTGTAAAAAGACACGTTCATTTATACCTGAAAATAACTTGGTTTTTTTGTTTTTTCCTTCTTCAAATTGTTTACTAGGTTACCTGTCTTTGTTTTTCTGGGGAGAACCCCGAGTAATCAAGAGAGGAATGATTGTGAGCCAGTTACTTTAATTATTTTTCTTCCAGACATTTTCCATCTGTGGACCTTGAATAACAACCAAAGTAACTTACTCTTTCTCGTATGTGTCCCTTTTTGCCACACTGTGTCTTTGTTCTGTCCTATTTTGGTCAAATCCTATGTGTCTTTCCAGGAGTACCTCACATATTCATTCCTCCCAGTGGATATAATCATCTGAAACTTCATACTCATCTCCTCTTCACTTAACCACAATCTGTTTCTTAATGTTTTTCTTTTGTACTCAAGCGTAAAGACCTAAAGTCTTTATTTTTCTCCATCTATCCGTCCATTGTACTTGTATTGTACGCTAGATACTTAAGTGTCCAGTTTCGAAGATAAGTAAGACGTAAGTCCAAGTCTTCAAAAATTCCTTCCCCATGATAGCATTCCTTTAACACAGTGCCTTCTATATAGAACACGTTTAGCAAATATTTTGGGAAGGGAAGGGAAGAATAGTCATAGAAATAATAATTCTGCAAGGTTAAATTGGACATCATTCTTTGGGCAAGTTTAATAAAATACTGAGCCTTAGACTTCATTAGAATAGCATCCCTATATTGTGAATGTAAATTTAAGGTGTATGAAAGTAATGGTTATAGGTGTAAAAAGAGCAAATTATCTTTAAATATCAACAAAATATTTAATTCTTGCATATTTTTTGCTTGTTAGATTTAACAGCTGCCAGCTTAATGGATATAATTTGTGGGATCACGTTTAAAAATCTTAAGCCTATAGCTATAAATATCATATATTTTTTGTCTATTAGATTTTTTTAAAAGCAAAGTAGATTTATTTTACTATATGAGTAAAACAAGTACATTTGTGTTGGAATAAACATTACTTCAAATTTAGTGGCTCAAAAATGTACTTATCAATGTACTTTATCAATATTTAAGTGACATAGTTGGTTCGCTAAATTTGCCTTGTATTATAATTTGGCTAGCTTCTAAACATGTAAATCTGTCCTGAAATTTGTTTGACGATAACTGCTTTGCTCTCTCCTCCTCCCCTCCCCAGTCAATGATACACTTGATGACATCTTTGATGGTTCTGATGATGAAGAGGAAAGCCAGGATATTGTGAACCAAGTCCTTGATGAAATTGGAATTGAAATCTCTGGAAAGGTATGAATATATTCTTTTCTTAGTTGGAAATAGTTTCTACCACTTTTGTGGGTTAATTGTTACAAGTATTTTTTTTTTTACTATTAGGTACAAGTTTTTATATTTGTTTCAAAAGTAAATTATACCACCTCCTTGATGTCCCAGCCCAAATGTTTGCTGACACGTTTGTTTTTTTCCCTCTCTTCTCCTTTCTTTAATATAGATGGCCAAAGCTCCATCGGCTGCCCGAAGCTTACCATCTGCCTCTACTTCAAAGGCTACAATCTCCGATGAAGAGATTGAACGGCAACTCAAAGCTTTAGGAGTAGATTAGTCAAAAAATCTCATACTATTTTTGCTTATGTACTACAAACCAGGCCTGGTGCAGATTCCTCTTGCAAAACACATTTATTTTGCAAAAATAAAGACCACGAGTGAACAGTTGTTTCCCGATTCATGGCTGTTTTGAATCTTTTGCCAAAGAATGACAATGATGCAAAAATGAGAACAGTTTGGATTTTAGTTAGAACTATTTAGGAGCAATGATGTGTAAAACGTTGATTTCTTTTCTGCATGGCACAGAGACATTACATTCATTACATAGTGTCAGTTTATGTTCTACGTCCTTCTACGCTGAATATAAAAATCTTATTAAATGCCAGTAGGCACCAACTTAAAGAGACTTGTAAAAATATTAAAAGTATCTCATTAATTCTCTATCTGTTGCTTGTCTTTTGTAAGTGATTGTGTGTTATTAACATAGGCAGTTGAGCTGCCAAATTATTTTAAACTGATCTAAAAGAAGAGTGCTATTTAAACATCTGTCTTAAACAAAAGCTGTCATAACTTTTTTTTTTTTTTCCTTTGGGAGAACATTCTACTTGGTAATGTTATTATCTTTCAAAATGTGCTTGGCACCTGCCTTAAATAGCACAGATGGTTTGTGCACATCTTTAAATTATTTTGTCTGGCAAAACGAATTACGTTGTAAACTAAAACCAAGGCCTTGTACGAAGATTTTTCAGGCTATCTTTAATAAAGCTTATAAAATGAATTGAACATAATTAGCAAAAAACAAACACTTGATTAATAACATTTTACCATAATAAAAAAAATAAATTTTGACCTTCTAAAAACCGAGGAAGCTTTGTATGAATTATAAGTTAATCTCTGTTGAATTCTGAACTGTATTAATGTGTGTGTCGACTTTTCTAAATTCAAGCCATTATTCTCAATACGTACTATGACAATACTCAAAATTTTTTAAATAAAAATTAACATTTTTTGGTAAATAAACTACAATTTTGTTAGAAATATCTGCCTAAATATTGTGTTAATGTATTAGCAGTATTTTTAAAGGTAAAGTTTTGCTAGGGTGTTTAATGTATGTATAGAGTGTGAGAGAAAATGAAGGCATACCAGATCAGTTAGAAATAAATTTAGGATTAGGTTAGTTTTGAAAAAGGATATAATATATGGGTTCTAGCACATCCTACAATAAAAACTCCGGAGGAGGCCAGGCACAGTGGCTCACACCTGTAGTCCTAGCATTCTGGGAGGCCAAGGAAGGAGGATCAGTTGAGCTCAGTAGTTTGAGACCAGCCTGAGCAAGAGTGAGACCTCATCTCTACTAAAAATAAAGAAAATAGCTGGGTGTTGTGGCGGGTGCCTGTAATCCCACCTATTCAGAGGCTGAGGCAGGAAGACTGCTTGAACCCAGGAGTTTGAGGTTGCTGTGAACTAGGCTGATGCCACAGCCCTCTAGCACTCTAACCAGGGCAATAGAGTGAAACTCTGTCTCCAAAAAGAAAGACAAAACCCTTGGAAACAATCAGATATGTATACCCTGTTTAATTTGAGAAGATGGGCATTTTGGACTAATGTTTACAAAGTCAAAAACATCTTAAGTATAGTATACATGTGACGTGGATTGGTGGGAGGAATTAGAAACTAAACTATTTTAGTTTATATTCCATAGCCTTTTTTATAATGTTCCAAGATTAGTTTTCATTATTGATAGTATTAAATACAATTTTTCTGCAGTGATGGGTCAAAACATTCTACTGGATTGTTGAATGTTTATCCAGGACATGTTTTGATTCTTGGATGTACCTGATAATAGCATCTAACTTATTTACTTTATTGTTTAAATGTGGGGGCTTTTAAAAAATTATTTTGTTAAAAATATGCAATAAAAATTTATTGTTACCTTTTTTTCTTAACCTTTTTACTCTGTCTTTGGCTTCTGCTAAAATTACAAATTTTGTGTAAATTTGATAATAAAAGAATGATTTTCATTATTTTCCTAAAAGGAAATAGGTAACTCTGCTGCTTACATTTTAAATAAAATAATTGTCTTTTTAAGAATTTGTATTGGTACAAAGCTGAAGTATGTGAATGTTTGTTAATAAGGCTAAGAATTAGTGGTTTGCATTTAACTAATGTGATAATTTTTCCAAAAATTTCCAGAAATGAAACACTTATAAGTTTTGTTTTTAAACTTGTGCAACTCTGTGATTTCTCCCATTTACCACCAAAGACTTTTGGACTCAAAAGACAGTGTAAAGTCATTTGGATTTGCCTGTTTATAAAAATGTTCTGATAGCATTTTTCACAATCACTATAAATTTGCGGTGTTACTGTATCCCTTGCTAAAAATAAAACAGTTCCTTTTAGGTCATTTAAGAGTAGAAAATGGGATTGCTCTAGATTGAGCACAATGGAAATACTGATTTTTTTATTTAAACTTGCTTTTTCTTTCACTTTCTTGTGAAAAAGATTTCTTTAATAATGGTATTCAAACAACAAGAGGTTACCCCTAGAAAGACAACAAAAAAAAGTATCTGTGTTATTGAAAAGGATGGAGTGCATTGTCGCATTTTGCTACCGATGAACAAGTCATGGGTGGAGGAGATTTCAGAGTGCCAGAGAAGTAGGATGTGACACCGAGTGTCAATGGCATCAATTGTTCTCTAACAAGACAACCATCTGTTGGATGGTTGTGCTGTACAGACTGTATGCACTGAGGGGTGTCTTTGGTTATGGCTGGGGCTAATGAAAAGGGGCTTGGGATTGAGACCCTATAGGCCAAAAGGAAGAAGCTGACAGCCTGGGGGTTTATGTTACTTGACCTGCACTGGGATGTACATTTTATCACAGAGATTTGAATCCCTTTAGTGGAAACCTGGCACTCTCTCTTGAGCCAAATGTCCTTTTGCTATGTGCCCAGTTCTCACCTGATCCCTGTGGACCTAATTTAAATGTGTACTCCTAAACACTTTTATGTTAAAACAGGGTCTGCCCGGGTCTGAAAAGAGACCTATGATAACGTTCCCTGGTAACTCTGCATGAAAAGCTGTTTGCAGCTTCAGAAAAACCAATCAAATTTCTAGTTTCCTCTCTATAGAAGCAGCGTCCCTTACACAGACTTAAAACCATTCTTTTATGCTCGGTCCCATTAAGAATCAATTGAATTGACATTGCTTTAGAGGCAGTCTGATTTTAGGTGCTGTACGTCTGGAGCCTCACACCTCCCAGAACCTCCCCGAACATCTTGAAAACACACACACCCCTCCCATCCCCAAATACTGAAAATACTTTTTTAACTAGACAAAATCTTTTCACCAATAAAGACAGAAAGGTAAATTACATGAATGAGTTTGCCAACCACTCGTACTACGTTAAGTTGAAATTTAACAATTGACATAAACATCTCTTCATCTTAATGGAGAACTCTACTGAATTCCTAAAGACTTAAACAACTGAAGAGCTTGAAAGGATGTAAGATGGAAAGATCGCAATGGCTAAAATTAGCCTTTGACATTTATTTCCAAAAGTATAAACATTAGTTCTACATAGCAAATTACATTTGTCATTTGCTTAATTGTGGTTTAGAATTCTAAATAACATTGACCATTTTCTATTGTTTTAAAACGTTAATCTGTATCTATCAAAATATATTCACAGCACAGCTAAAAAATAGTCTCAAAACTCATTATACAAATTAGTTAATATTAAATACCTATTTTAATATTCAACATAATTTCTTTTAGGGAGGAAAATTGGTTCCCATTCCTAGTTGTATCTCTGCTAGAAAAGAACGACCTCATGGATGAATATCTGATAATATTTATGAGCAAAATGTATATAGAGAGGATCTAAGTACATATACATTTTTGTTACATAAAGTAAATCAGAGTAAACATTACTAGAAAATTCATATTTAAAATGCAAAAAATCATTAATCTAGATTTATATTACATTTTGATTTTGTTTGCAAGTTTCAAACTACATATATGCATTTTTGCATATATACGTATACATGTATGTGATCTTGCCTTTTACAAACTAAGGGATCTCTTCCCCAATTTGTATATATTTTAAGCAGGTGAAAAAATATTGTGTTATCTAGAGAATGAATTTAAACAATTGCATGGCTAAATAATTTGGAATTTACTCTTGAATAAGATTTATATCAGTTGAACGTTAAATATGTGCTTAAGCATGGATAATTAGACCATTGGAAACAATCTTTTGTTAATTAAATATCTGTCTTTGTTAATAACATATCAAATTTCTACCATTGCAACTGATATAATCTAAGTAGATTATGACCTGTAAAAATACTAGGTCCTTAATAATATAAAGAGCCTGGGCAGTATTATCTATTTAGTGACAATTGTAAATCAACAATAAAATTTGGTCTAATTGTTTCCATTTTATATAAAATAAATTAAATGGCAGCAAATTTAAATGCAAAAGGTCACTTCCAAATTATAATATTACACTATAGGTTGCTTTTTCTTGCAAGTTTCAAAGAAGTGCATTCTTAAAAGTTAAGTAACCATGTTCTTTGAGCTATAATTCTTACAATTAAGATGTTCAATCTATCAAAATGTTTGCATTAATAATACATTCTAACAAATTATATTAAAAGCAGTCATATTTTGCTATGAGATCGCAAATGATTTTCTGAATTGGGATATTTTGTAATAGATTACATTTTGAAATTAAGTGAGGGAGCAAACGAAAGGAAAAGAATAGTTAACAGTACACCCTTTTCCTCTTTCATTTAACAAAGATTTCATGCCTACTAGGAGCACGTTCCCAAGCACTGCAGAAAAAAAACAGTAAATAAGCCAGATCTCATCCCAGCTCAGTTGTGGCTCACACGCTACTGGCCTGGGACTCAAGAATCCATGAGGCATATTTTCTGTAGCTAAACATCAAGAAGCTAATTTGGGAGAAGAATGAAAAGTTCATAAATTAATGTTTTTCCAGATCTCCTTGAAACAGTTCTTTGGATTCTATGCCATGAATACTAGCTTTAAAGGTGTTAATTCTAATTGAGGCTTATTCCTAAATACAGCAATAAAACCCTAAGACACTTTCAGCTCTTAAGTTTAAAACATTTAGTTCAAACTATTAGAGCTGGTGGTAAGCAGAAAATTGGTTAATGAATTTTTTAATTGAAACTTCCCTGGTGAAATCTTTTAAATACGTGACATTACTGACTAAACTATTAAAAAGCTCATAGGCTTGGGAAAGAAATTTAAACCAAAAGACCTACAAGAACACACTCATATGTCTGTGTGTGTGTATGTGGGTGTTTGGGGGAGAGAGGGAGAGAGAGACGCATTTCATTCCTGTTAGCCACTGCACAATGTGGCTTCTGTGAATAATTATTTTATGTGAAATAACTTACCAATATAATTTAAATTGTTGGATTCTTTTTAAAACAATAGTAGTAAAGAAAATTTCTGCTAAAGTCATTGGTATAAAATTATTTTTAAAATCAACTGAGTAATTTGTATTTTTGTTGAGGAACAGAAAGGAATGAAAAGTTTTTTTAAAAAGTGACTGCACAATAGTAAATCTTATCTGCATTCAAGATGCTCCTTAGAAATAGAAAATAAACTCTGATTTAGACTTGTTTTCACTCGTTTTTCTCTCTGCCTTCGGTTGCAAAACCAAACTCTCACGACTTCTTTCTCAAGATTCAGTTCTTCAGCCATCCGCACGATCTCTTGCGAGGAAGGTTTATTCTGTTCTCCAAAATGTCTCTCCAGAGCATCTTTAGCAGCAATACTGGGGTGGGGTGGGAGTAAAGGGTGAAATTACATTGTTTTCAGTCAAGTTTTTGACAGATCAAAACTTTTAGGTTGAATTTCCCAAATATTGTCTTGAAAAGAAAACTTAGACTCTGAACACATTTGTACAGCACTTCAGTAACAACAGGTGTGCAATTAGTTGAATATTTAGATTTTTGTCTTAGGCAGAGTGATGTTACCAGGGTTAGGAAAAAGAAAGTAGGGGGACCCGGGCCTTCTATGTTTATCCCACTTTGTGCCACCAGAGGGCACTGCGTTCTTGAAGGAAATGAACACTTCTGTAGGCATTCCTGAATACACCCCTAAATCACTCAGGTTGTTTACAACAGAGGAAATGTGTAGTGAACAACGAACCAACCAACACAAACCCTATCTTTTAGTAGTTCCTATGTGTGCCTCATAGAAACTACCAAAAGATCAATAAAAAATCTTTCTGGGTTGAAAATGCAAGTGGTCATGGTGTAATTTAAGGAATGTAGCAGTGTTGTTATTTTAATAACACAGATACCAGATAGGACACCATAAGGCCAAAGCAAGAATTTATATTTGAAAGGACAGCAGAGATGGCCCTTTTTTTAGAAGCAATTGTTTGGTTTCTGTATTTATTTAAAGTTTCAGGAACGAAAGTGTTCTTGAATCAAACAATACAAAATTTTCCACCAAATATTAAAATTGCTTGCTCTCCATTTCTCACAATTAAGCTATTATGCTTTCAAAAACCTATCTTGTCTCTTCAGTTGAGTTTATTCACCTTACCTTTATATGTTATATTGGACCTATATTACACGCAAATGTTCATTCCATTTATAAAATAAATATAATTATAAAATATAAAAAGTACCTTATTGTTGTTCTTCGTTTTCTTTTCCTTTCATTTGCTCCCGCTTTTTCATTGTACAAAGCTATAATATGGAAAATAGGAATAATTATGAACACAAAGTAGATTTATTTCTTTAACTATTTGATTTAGGTTTCAAATGTTTTCTACAAATGATGCAAAATAAAAATGCCACAAAGTTTTGTCTTAGGTTTTGAAGTCTAAGTCACTTTACGTTACAGGCCCTGGAGAAAAATGTTAATGTAGAAAGAAATATTAACTTTGCAAAGACAATTTTTTATATATATCCTCATCTTTTGCTGGAACAGTTGCTTCAAATGTTTTTAAACTTTGCTCCTTATCCAGCTTTTTTATTCATACAGAAATATGAATAAATAATTTTATCTCATTAAATTGCTTCTCTAGCAGTCACTTATTTTATTTACTTGGAAGAATAGTGCATACAAATGCTCTGTGTAAACTAATGTTGGGTTATAAGAGTGATTCATATGCAGTTACTTCAGCATAGCACAGATGCCAAAACACCAGATGTACTAAAAATAAATATTTCACCACTTCACATTGATGCTGTATTATCTACAAAGCTTTCCTTATATAGCTATCACCTTAGTAAATTATAGTTATGCTTACATTGGCCTTGCTAAATTTTTTTTTGTTTGTTCGTTTGTTTCTAGAATGCTATAACAGAAAAGAAAAAAGGGCAAAAAAACTCCATCCAACCTCTCTCTTCAGCATTAGTCCTACCAATTGAAGCCACTATTTTCAAGTTAAAACGTAGCACAGCCTTAAACATAGCACAGCCGTCAGAGATACAGACAGCATTAGTACCTCCTACTTGCTCTGCCTCATCCAGCCATTTGGATAGTATTGCTTTCAGTTTGCATGCATTTTTAAAACTGAGCTGCAGATTTTCAAATCGGCAGATAGTTGTTTGGCTGAATTCAGAGCCATGCACAGCTGCCAGGGCTTCCCCAACATTTGTTTGGGTGTATCCTGTGAAAAGACAATAAAGATCGTTAGCTCCAGCTTTTCCAGAAAGCATTAATTTTGGTCTATTATCTCACAAATCTGTGTATCTTTCTGTGTCAATTATTAAGTGCTGTTTTTAATTTATACATTTTTGGCAAATTAGAATTATTTAGCAAGGTTCAGTGTAGGATTGTCCAGTAATTCTTCTAGTTAATAAATTACTTTTTTATGGAAGTCAAAAGAATTCAGATGAAAACATCTGCCAGTCATGGTTCTTAGCCATGCTACGTAGGTGTGTCCTAAACACTTTATGAGACACTTACATGTTCTTGCTCTTTTTATCATTATTATTAAATATATGATGTATGCTCAAAAACTTTAGTATATTAACTGTAATGCATAAAATGTGATAATATATCATAAAATTTTTATTTCAGTTGGAAGAGTGAAAATTCAACCATATCATTGAAGGGTACCAAATAAAACTAAGAATTATGCTGAATTTTCCTAAAAACATGTTTATATGAAGTTATGACCACACATTTCATGTGTATCTCTGAGTATATTTATTGTATTGTTTGGGAATGCGTCTATCTTCAGACAAAGATCCTTATTGATTCCTAAACATTTTTAAAATACAAGCAGAATAAACCATCAACATATAATGTTAAACATTCATAGAAATATTAATAAAAAAATTGAAAATGAATGTTACAAAGATGTGTACTGCTATGTTTATTACATGTAATAATCATGCAATTATTTCAGGGCCGACGGCTATATGCCTATATGTATGAAATGATTACCTATGAGGCCATCAGTACATATTATTACAAAATTACCTATTGTTCATTCTCCAAGTGCAGAGTTTAAACTATCATTTCTACCTATTTTCAAAAATACACAATTTCATGAATTTTAACTGAAGTTAATTGTTATAGTTTATATTTTAAAAACACTTTTCAATAGAAAATGACCAAATGCTCTCCATAGACAGTTCCCATCAAAGAAAATACAGATGATTATCAAATACATAAAGTAAAGCTCTTCACGCTACACTCATAATAAAAGAAATTTAAAATGAAACTACAGTAAGATGCCACTTTGACCTATCTAATTTGCAAAGATCCGAAAGACTAATAACCTACCATTTATTCACCCGCTGTTTATCTATTCTATATTCTAGTCATACTGCTTGGGATGCTGGGAATATACCATTAGTGTGAAAACAAAAAGAAATCTATCAACAAGAATTTTGTGCCTTCATGGAATTTATATTCTTAAGGTGGTGAAAGTGACACTCGTTGTGGTAGTAAAGTTTGATACAACTTATATAGAGGCCAGTTTGACATTTATCAAAATAAATAATACACTTATTCTTCGATCAGCAGTTGAACATCTAACATTTTTGCTATACATGTATTTACAGAGATGCAAAATGACATTTATAGACCTAATTACATGGTTTTAACATCAAATGATTAGAAATCATCTAATTCCCCCTTAGAGAACTGTTTAAATAAATCATAGTACATTCATAAGGTGGAATTTGACAGTTCCATTAAAGAAAGGAAAATCCAGAAACATTAATGCTGAAAGCTCTCCAAAAGATATCTATATGAAGCAGCATCTACATTTGCTTTTATATGCATAACATATCTCTAGAAAGATACACAGGAACTAACAATGATTAAAAGGAAGGGCAAGCACAAGAGATACACATCACTTACACTCTCTCATACTTTTGAATCATTATGGATATATTTTCTATTCAAAAGTTTAAGTAAAATATAGATAAAAATGGACACATTTGTCAAAACTCATCTTGACATGGGTAAACTATTGGAAGGGTGCCATTCATTTAAAAATCTGTGCATTTAGACTATGAAGAATTTAGATGAACTTAAAGGCTTTTGTAGGATTGTTATAATTGAGTTAACTGAAGTTTACCCCAGACTGAGGTAAACTGTATGTGACTGAGAACTGTCTTAGACTTTTGAGTCAAATTATGGTACATTTAACAGTAATGGAGTAAGGATTTGCAGACCAACTTATTTGCCCCGTTGCCATGAATAAGCACATACCTAACTTAATTCTTCTCACTTTAAATTCATTGGCAAACTTTTCAAGTTCTCGGATTTCTGGAGAATCCATATCTATTGGCTCTTCAACCAATTTACTTTTCCGCCTGAGTTCCTGCTTGAAATCAGCAGCTGTGGGATCCTCGGCCAGGAGAGGCTGTTGGATGGGAGGAAATCCATGACCCAAGGTGTGGTCAGGAAATTTGTAAAGACAAGGGGTTAAACTACCTGTGAGTAAACAAAATAAGAAAAGGAAAAGACCATTCGTGATTATTCCTCATTTCTACACAAGGAAGGGTTTACCTGTGAGAGCCCATTATTCGGCCATACCATTCTCAATACTTGATGCTCAGACTTTCCAAGGAAGAGTCAGGGAGCTTAATGAAAAATGGGCTTCCATGTCTTCCACCTACTCCAGCAGCAAAGACAAAGATAATGTTAAAGGAAACAAGCAGGGGATTGTGAATAAGTAAAATAAGAAGAAGAAAATTCCTTCAGAAGTATACATTTCTATAATTTTTTCCCGTTAAAAGTCACCTATTCCTGGGAATCTGAGGTTTGGCTATAACCAGAATGGAGGCGTTAATCTGTTTTCTTATTTCAGTGAACAAATAATCGGTGATATTTGTTGTAACCAAGGCACTAAATGCTTTGGCCAAAGTTCTATGCTGAGTAGTTTTCTTCTGATTGATAAACCCATTTTACAGTATTAAAAGCTCCATTGTTTTATTAGTAAATGCTTGGTTTCAATAAAAAATAATCATGTCTTTTTTAATTTAACAAAGAAGAGAATTGTAAAAACATAAAATACATTAATATGGTGGTTAAATAGATTTGAAGAGTGAATAGAATTTAAGAAAAGTTGACTTTAAATTTTCTATTAAAAAGTTAGCAACATGATTTCTTGAGAAAATATGCAATATCATGAAATCACTTCTTGATTATTATTTAAAAAGAAGCAAAAATAAATGGTAAGAAAAGATGTGATTCTGGATATAAGGATGAAGGATGAAGCATTAACTCTATTGAGTCAAATGATATACACATTTAAAATATTATGCAATTAAAAATAAAATTACTTCCAGATTTCATTTTGTATTAGGAAAGAAGAGTCTATCTTAGATAAGAAGCATAGGTAAGGGGACAGTATATAGGCCAAAGTCCAACATATTTTGTTTCTTGTTTTCTTCATTGCTATAATACAATTTTTATTGGTAAAGGGGTTACTTCAATTGATATCGAATGACAAGTATAGTCAGCCCTCCATATCCATGGGTTCTACATTCATAGATTCAACCATCCATGGCTCAAAAATAGTTTTAAAACACAATTAAAAAACAAGAAGAAAAATTTTAAAAAACATAGCATTTATATTGTACTAGGTATTATAAACAAGCTAGAGGTGATTAAGTACACAGGAAGTTATACATGAGTTATACACAAATACTGTAACATTTTACATAAGACATTTGGGCCATCTGTAGATTTTGGTATCCTTGGGGATCCCAAAGTCAATATTCTTAACTGCATAACTAAGACATTTTACAAGGAAAATATTGAGTAGTCATTTTTCTTATGAGTATAAATGAATATTTAAAAATAAACTAGTATAGAATACATGTAATAATCACTCTTGGAAACATGACAAAAAAATACATTGAGTTCATGCTACCTACAATTTTTCTATAAATAAATTAACAAATCAAAGGCATGAGTAATAATGTATTTTTCCAGAATATACATACCTTAGATTAACATATCAATATGTAATGAGCAAATAGTGTAACTCAGCAAATTGTTGACTCTTGTTATTTATATAAGAACATGTAATTATAAAGTACAGCCCCGTCTAAAAGAATACATTACTTTTCTGAAGCAAAGTAAACATACAAATAATAGGTAAAACAAAAAGGCATAAAATAAATTCATCTGCTTCACAAATGTGAAAAAGATTTTGAAGAAACCGTTTTTGTCTTAAGAAATCCATGTGACTTTTACAAACCCAAATTATCCAGATTTGCTTTTCCAAAATCAGCTAACTATCCACTTTAGGGTATAATATATTATTAGAAGGGAGAAAATTTTATAAAGCAATTGTACAACCTTTTCATTTATTAAATAGCTTTTGTTTGAAAATGTTCATTGCTTCTGGGGGTCATTTTTAGTTTCTTATTAGTTTTGGATTTCTGACAGTTAAAGAAAAGACTGTTATATAAAAAGAAAACTGATGACATTTATTTTGGAATCTACTTAATATTTATCTCAATACCTGCCTTAAGTTTATGCTTTCAGAGTAGATCCTTAAAAATATAAAAAAAAATAATAATTTCCCTCTTTACTCAGATATGTCAGACATTACTTACGATACTTAATAATGGACTACCTGGAAAAAACAGTAAAAACAAGACAAAAACTTCAGGCTACTCTTTGATTTTTTACATATTACTTAAATATGTAAACATATTTAAATATGTTAAAAATATTTAACATATTTAAGACACCAGATAACTCATCTAACCTATGTCAAATGATTTATTTAACATAAATAACTTATTGGATATTTTTATGCAGCATTCCATAAGTCTGAATTTGTTAACAACCTTGATAATTATTTCTAATTTTTCTGGCCAACGATAATCGTGTACTACTACAAATCTATGCAACACTTTGTGCTGTGTTCATCTCCCGTTTGTCATCTTCCTTATCCTTAAATAAATAACTGAGTTAGAAAGGATAGATATATTTCCCCAAATTTAAAAATTTAAAAATGTATGTAAAAGAAACTAACTTTCCTCCCATGCCACAATGAACTAATGATACAGTTTAAACTAGAACTAAAGTTCAACAAACGTTGTGACAAACCACATCAAAATAATTACCTAGCTTATTTTTCACAGTCCATACTCAAATAAATTAAATGGCTTTCCTCTAAAGGATTTTTTCTGTATTTAAATGTATTTGGCTACATTAAACAAATACAGAAGGAGCAAAAAAAATACATAGTTGAAGAAAGAAAAAACTGTATTAAAATTGTAATATTCAGTGTATACCAATAATGCAAGTCACGCTGACTGCCTCTTGTAATTGCAGTAGTCAAAAGTGACATGAGTATTACAAGTTTAATGCAGTTATTTCCTTTCTTAAAATGAGTATACATTTTTTGGCATCTCTATATTTATGTCTAAAATATATTTAAAATTTTCAGACAAAAATATCATAGTTATTTTTAAGACATTAGAAGTATACTGTTCCCATTTCCAGAAAATTTTAAATATGTTTTGTGCATGATAAATACCCCAAGAAGGTGGATGCTAAGAAAACAAATTTGAACAGAGACCATGAAAAAGTACACAGAACTATAGTTTTATCATTCGAATGAATGTGCAGGTGGTTATCAAATCATCATATTGTACCCCATAAATGCATTAATGTTCACGATTACAATTTAATAAAAAATTTTTTAAAAAACAAAAAAAAGAAAATGTACACAGAAAATATGCTACTCAGAGCATGAAGAAAAGCATGATGTGTAACATATTTTTATTCTGCATTCTATGAAAGCATACAGAATGATCTGCAGAGTCACAATATTTCTGAAATTAACTTCCAGAAATTCATCAAAGCAGTTATAAGCAAAGGCAAATATACTGATGTTTCTACCACCAGATCCTGTATTGGGGGGATTGTTGGGAGGGACTGGTATATGTTGGGCTATAGTATACATGCCAAACTAGTTTTTGAACACTTTTAAAGCCTAGATTCCTGAAAAAGAAAAAAATAGGAATAATATAATAAATGTGAGTCACATGCAGCAGAGGTCTCAAATACATTTTCTCAAACATGGATAAAGCAAAATCGACTTGAGGTGTAAACAGTACACACTTAAATAGCTGGGAAGTGTTTGCACAACCTCTAAGGTCCTAAATATATTTTTACATTGCAGATTAATACACCAGAGCCTTTCTGAATTGCTGTGTGTATGTCTGTGCGGCAGAGATGGGAAATAAGAAGTAAATCTTCCGAAGCAGGCAATGGGAGGCAGAGACAGGGCTTGCCTAGCCTGGCTCTGACTCCATGTACCGTGGCCTGGGGCACTTGCTCTTTGCAGCATGTGGCTGGCTGACGACATCTCAGGTCCAGGGCTTCACGCTTTCAAAGAGCAAACAGAGGAAGCAGAGCATATACCACCCTTCTGTGTTTGTAAGACCCACAGGAATATGTGTTTGAATATTTCTGTTTATATGCATTTTTCCATATGTACAATAATTCAAAGCAAATCATAAATTTCAGTTGTGATCTTTTCACTTTCATGCATTGGTAAATCTTATTCATGTTCAAAAGGAGCCCACTACCTATTTTTGTAAATTAAGTTTAATCGGAACAAAGCCATGACTATTTGTTTACATAGAGCCTGTGACTGATATTGTGCTGCAACAGCAGAACCGAGTAGTTGTAACAGAGACTAACAGGTTTAACATTCTTACTGTCTGGTTCTTTACGGAACAGTGTTGCCAGTCCCTACCTACTCTGTAAGGGAAATTACATCATGTTACTGCTACAGAAAGACTTCCTAAATCAGAGAGGCAAAAGATCTTCAGGATTATTCCTTCCCTCAGAATCGGTACAATCAAAATAATTTAGGGACAAAGAAAAAATAACAAAGCTATAAGGAAAGATGGAAGGAAAGGAGGGAGAGAGGGAGGGAGTGAAGGAGCAAAGTGGGAAGGGCAGAGAAAGAACCAAAGAAGTAAGGAAAGAAAAAATAAAGAATGAAAAGATGGGCTCCAAAGTAGACCGTTTCTCCGTATAAACTGCCTAACTGATTTCTGTTCTGCCTTCTGTATTACCCCAGGTAAAGAAGGCATTTTCAGAACCACAGCAATATTTTATTAGCCACTTCTCGTAAAAAATAACAATAATAATAATAAAAAAATAAAAGAAATGGGTACTAATCATCTTGGTTAATTCCCAGGCATCAGATACTTTTACTTTTGATTTCCTCTTTTTATTTTAATCTATAATATTTCAGTAGGTTTAGGGTGAGCACTATGTTTTTGTTACGTGAATGACTTGCATAGAGGTGACAGGCTTTGTAGTGTACCCGTCATTTGAATAGTGTACTCTGCACCTGATAGGTAATTTTGGATCCTTCAGTCTGCTCTCACCCTCACCCCTCTTCTGCGTCTCTAATGTCTATTATACCACGCTGTGCTCCTTATAGATCCATCATTTACCTCCCACTTAGGAGTACAGGTGGTATCTGTTTTGTCCTTCTTGAAATACTTTACTTAGAATATGACCTCCAGTTCCATCCAAGGTGCTGCATTAGGCAGTATTCCATTCTTTTCAATGGCTGAGTAGGATCCTATGTGTGTGTGTGTGTGTCCATCTTCTTTACCTGCTCATCAGTTCACAGTGATTTCCTCTTCAAATTAATTTTTAAAACAAGTGTTCTCACACCACTTCTTGGTTTGACCATTATGACATATACTTATGGTGGTTTTAACATTCATTATGTGAGGCTGATTTGCTCAGGTTCTATCCTAACATGGAAAGACTGAATAGTCCAATGAGCTTGTTTTCTAAATTTTATTCTGCTTTAGATGCTGGGGAAGAGAAACAATCTCAGACAGCCTCAAATCAGCATTTTCAGGACTTTTTTTCATTTTTCTGTCTTTCTTCTTCTTTTTTTTTATTTTTTTATTTTTTTAGACATAGCCTCACTATGTTGCCAGGCTAGAGTACCATGCTGCCATCCTAGCTCATACCAACCTCAAATTCTTGGGCAAATCCTCCTGCCTCAGCCTCCTGCGTAGCTGGGACTACAGGTGCCCAAGCACAATGCCTGGCTGATTTTTATCTTTTTAGTAGAGATTAGGTCCTGCTATTGCACAGGCTGGCCTTGAACTCCTGAGCTCAAAGGATCCTCCTAGGCCTTCCAAATTGCTAGGACGACAGGTGTGAATCACTGCACCAGCCACAGACTTTCTGTTGATATTTTGTTTTGATTTTGTGTTTATTTAGAAGAGATTTGGAGTAGCATTTGTGATTCTCATTCCTGCTATTTGTGCTGTGGTATGTTGAATTTTCTAAATTCTCAGGAGTGAAGGAACTGAAGAAGGAGTTTAGCTGTAAATGTATCTAAAGGGAAGATCAAAAGAGAAAGCAGGTTGAGTTGCTATAAATTTACCACAACTCAACCCGACAGAATTTTAGCACCTACCACAGTTTAGATATGAAGAGACTGAAACTCAGAGGTGTTAAGTGATTTGAGTGAGTTTGGTAATTTGTTGATGGTGTAGCTAATTCACTGTTTCCAATTCATCACTTCCTTTAATTTGACAACATCCGGTCTATTAGGTCTGGTGGATTTAGCTGATGATAAAGTCCTCCCAACCAACCTGACAAAATATTAGCTATAGCTCTTCACTTCCTGTGGACTACTAATGTAATAAAATGTGCTAACTAAATGTAAGCGTCAGAATATGGGTGATATTAAATACTAAAAATACAGTAATTTCACATCCTTGAGATAGTACTTTCTGCATTTTCACTTTTACATACAGTACGTGCCACTGGGCTTCTTTGCCATTGATGAGACACTTCTGTGGATTGTGTGGAAGCGGATGATGTGATTAACACCTCGGCACTTCTCAGAAATGTAAATGACATAACCAGGTTTTTATTGCCTATGTCATTCTTTTCTCTGTTATTTTGTAATTTCTATGTTTTGTAATTTAACTTGTGCAGTTTCTCTGGGGATGAAGGAAAGAGGATTAGATCCTCTAGGATTTGATCTGCCATGAAGAAAATGCTAATACTGAATATATGTCAAATATACACCTTCTGACAAATTAGAAAGTATATCACATTTTCATAATATTCCTCTCAAAAGAATTCAAATATAGTGTTTCTGCTTGCCATGATGAGTTTTTCTTTCAGTAATAAAATATATTCAATTTTGAGACTAAAGTGATACTTCCAAATCTTGTTGTAACTGTTTTGCTCTTGGCATCGCTAAGCCAGGTTTTGAATCATTTTAAAAGGCTTTTCCAGAGCCTTTCCTTTTTAATTGTAATGAAGAAAAATGTCATAGAAGGGGTTTTCTGCGTTCCTTCTTGAGGAAACTTGTATTAGCAAGACCCAATTTGCCAGTTGACTCTGACTCTCAACATTGTGCTGATGGCTCCAGTTCTAAGCAGGAAGGGTCTTAGAATTCTGAGGCCAGCTGTGAACTCAGGAGGCCAACTGTAGGTCCTTCTTGATTTGGTGGGGAGGAAAGGTGATAGCAAAATTATCTTATGATATTTGGACAAGAGTTTATTGACTGCAGGCCTGTGACTGGTTTTTATCTTTGTGTCAAACTCCATCAATTGACAGGGGCTACCTCTGTGCTAAACTAAAAGTGTTATCTTGGTTCCTGGGAATCACTTCAAATGAACTGTAAGGCCTTTCCTCCAGGAAATAGCAGCACGTGTTGGTCATGGCCTGCCCACATAATCAAAATGTGGTAAAGGTCACAGCAAGCATTCCACCTGCACCTCCACTAGCTAAATACACAGATTTACATTGTATAGTTCATCTTCCAGGAAAGCTGTTCTCATTAACTGTGAATATCGATTAGCTAAGTATATAAATCATAAATAATCAAATTTCAGAGCAAAAAAAAATACAACTTTTCTTACTTATTAGTTATTTTAAAAAGCATAAACATTTACAGGTAGTTATTAAAAAACATCAGTCTTCATCTTAGCATAAATGTGATGATACCCATTTATTCAGAATGCTGCTTCAAAGATTATAAGAGAGGCCAACAATTTTCTGGTATATTGTTTTATTTTAAGGTTTTAATGTTTTATTTAGTATTAAATTGACAAATTTTGAAAAATTAAAAAGTTAAAAATTTAAATTTTGTGCTTCATTTTATTTCAAAATTATAAGCAAAATACATGTTTATTTTTTTCATTGCTTATCTGGGTAAGAACAAAATACAACTCAGAAAATATTTCCCCAACATGTAATTCCTTTACCCATAATTTCTCCCTTAGTATATCTTTCTCACATCCAGGTTCTTTCACATAGTTTTACTGATAAGAGTTCTACTCTTGCTACACACAGTGGTTCTCAACCTTCCTAATGCCACAACCCTTTAATACAGTTCCTGTGTGTAGCAACCACAGGTTGAGAACCGTTGAGCTACAGTAATAAATATAAAAGATCAAATAATTTCTTTAAAAGCAAACCAATAAATAATAAAAAAAATTGAGCACAACAAAACTATGCACTTTTAAAAATCATTAAAGTTTTTATCTGTCCATACCCTGAAATTAAGTAATGAAGTTTGTGATAAGTAATTCTCAACAGCCAGATTTTCCCATTTTTTTTAAAAACCTTGCTTCAATGCCTTCATGTAAGCATCATGTAAATAGGTCGTTACACTTGATATAGAGATGGTTTACTTATCCAGAGGGGAAGAGTATCAATTATTTCAATCTCAGTTACAAATCAGAAACAATTCAGGAAGGGCTGCTAGATTGTGAAACAGCTGTCCTTAAAGCCCCTGTCAATCACGCTCTGCCTACATCAATGTCTTATTTGTCTTTATAAGCTAAATGTCCAGCAGAAATACTGTGATGAGTGGAAATTTAATAAATCTTTGCTGTCTGATATGATACCCAGTAGCCACATGGAGTTCATGAGCACTTGAAATGTAACTAGTGCAACTGAGTTTTAAATTTTATTTTAGTTAATTTACATTTAAATTTGAATAGTCACATGAGGCTACTCGCTGCTATATTTTTAGAGCAGGCGAGACTGACAATAGCACCAAGTGACAACCAGATGTTTGATAGTAGTGAATTAAAACAGAAATTATACAAAGCAAAAGCAAGAGTTAAATAGCATAGCAGTTCAGGATTGCATAAAACAGGATGGTTATCTATAATCCCTATGGTCATTGAGGGCGTCATAGAATATAGAACCTGTGATGGTTTTTAACAATAATTTCCAAAGTTAAGAGATCAGAATTCTGTTCACCTTTCTTCCAGGCCCAGAAAATCCTTCTATTCCCAAATTCAATGTCATAGGTAAAGACAATTTTTCTTACCTGCCATCACTCCATAGGTTGATGGCTGGTTTCCGTAATGACAGGAAGGAACAGAATAATGAAGTCCTGTTGCTGTGTTTCCCAGTGTTTTTGCCGAGGAGAGTGTGCACAAACATTTAGGAGTTTGGATCAAAGACAAAATAGATAAGACTGGTGAGAAAAGAATGAGGATTCAAGACACATTCATTTCATTAAAAAATATACCATTATGTAATTATTAAAGTTATATGCCCCTCATTTTATTCCCATTTGGGGGAAGTTCTCTGATAAGTGGGTTAAAACTAAGGGTCAAAGTCTAAAGTAATGAGATCATAAATCATCCAAGTGGACGATACCCTTCATTAATTACCCTGCGATCTGTGCCAGTGTCAGGAGTGGCCCCATGAAGGGAAGTTTGGAACGTGGCTTTTGGGAAGTTACACAATTCTTGTAGGTTCTATCCAATACAAACCTTACAACAGACAAAAGGAAAAGTCTCGTAAAATTCATGTGTAGCATGATGTTATAAAGAGGCCTTTCTCTGGAATAATGAATATAGAAACGAACTCTTAACAGTCTGCCCTTTTGCTTAATTTTCCTAACAAATTTCTTTCATCAAAGAGGACATGGCAGAGCAAGTAGCCTCCTATTACATACAATAATAAAATTCTACTGCATTCAGAGTGTCATGAAAAACATGTGACCATGTATGATCTATTCTGATGCCACGAGGTTGCATGTTCTCTGCACGCACATAGTTGGCTCAGCCATAATGATAAAGCTGCTCAAAAAATAATTCCATTGATGGTTGGGGGAACTGACATCTATAAAGCTGTGTGGAAACTTCATTGTTCAAAACTGATGATATGGTTTGCGGAATCAATTTTTTTTTTTAATGCAAATTTGAATTACTAAATGTTTGTTAAGTTTTAAACACAAATCTCCAAGATGATTAGGAACATGAACTACTTGCCAGTATTTCCCTCATGTATTTTATTTTCTCATTTTTGCTTCATATACTATTAATATATGAACATATTAGTGAATTTTCATAAATATAAAACTGCACTTTCTTGAATAAATGCTATAAAGTAAAAATTAGTATCATTTGAGCATATTGATATGCTAGTGATTAAAGACATGCTGTCTCTAAAGTAAAATGCATTTCTTAAAAATATAGAGCGATCTTTGATTTTTAAATATCTGCCCAAATTTTTTTTATAACTAACAAGTAGAAAAAACTGAAGTAAGTTTGCTACCTAATAATTACACATAAAAATCTCATTATGCATTCTAAAATTAAACAAACATTCTCATTAAAATCAGTATTTCTAATTCTTTACTCTATTAGACATATATGATTATAATTTCATGAAATAATTATAAATCAATGCTATTATCATTTAAAATATTTTAGATGGGTTTATAATTTTTAAAATTATAATTAATAATAATAATTATGATCATAATTCTCAGTATAATTCTCTATAATTTTTTTCTACTTCCAAGGTTTAAATACTTTTTGTTTTTTTGAGTTTAGGAAGTTGGTTGCTACAAAAAGGGTAATTTACTATATTGCTGTTTTTAAATAAATAAATTGAATTTTGAGCCTAAAACTAGATCATTTTGCTAACTGATTACCTGAATTCTAAATTTTGTTTCCATGCTGTCCAAATTCTTTTCACATACAGACAATTAAAGAAGTAATGTATCATTCTCCTCGTCCCTGATGTATAGAATCTTCTATGATTTAAAATGTATAATTAGCTGTGTGGTAATTGTTTAGATTAATTTATAATGAACATTTTTGATAACAACAATTTATTATATTTTTTCAGCAATATGTTTGAGGATACTTCCAGTATTACCTTTTAAGTTAATTATAGGAATCTTTGGTGGATGAAAGAAGCTACATTAAATGACTTTACCAAAGTCCAAATATCTTATGTCTAGACTTTTTGAAATTCAGGAGATTTATGCCAAACTTGCATAAATGTTTGGAAAATACCTGATTATAATAAAATATATAGTTTACCTCCTTTAAACATAACATTAATGTAGCAACTCAAATTTTGATTTATAAATGGATAAAATTTTATTTCCCTATAAAAAGGAGGCAAATTTAATTTATAACTAACGGAAAAATGAGTAGTATTTTATTATTTAATGAAAGAAATTTTCTCAACTCAAGGCTTTGTCTATTTGTAAATCAGCTTTAAACACTTCATTTGTAACTGCGTGAAGAATGAACACATTAGCAAAATGTTAAGTATTTAGTTGACTTTGTTGAGACAATATTCTTGAATTCTCAAGCTTAATTTTTATTTAAAAAGTTAGATGAGGTTAATGTTAAAAAGCGATGAGAAGTGAAGTCCCTTCAGTCTTAATCTTCAGAAAATTTAGCTCAGTTCCTGGGCTTTAAATGCTGCATTACCCTTAACTTTGATTCCTGAGTGTTATATTGCACCAAAAATGTAAGTTTATTAAAACTAATTTAATTATTTTATTCTTTGAAATCCCTTGTTGTTGGTAATGGGAATAATTCAGTTGGGTTTAATATAAGGTTTATAGTTGTTTTTAGATAGTACCAGATGTAACCTAACACCAAATAAATCTTTAAGATAAAGAAATAACACCTTTTAAATATTAAATTACTTTATAATATTTATTTCTATTTTGCTCCTCATTCCATAAACATTTTCATTAAAATGAGTTTCTGATTAAAAATACCCAAGCTCATTGTTTCATTACGTAGAAAACAGACTTTTTTTTGTTATAATAAAACAAATAGTAAATTACTATTCTTACTAATATTTATATTAGAAATTCTTAAGCATTTTGGCTTCTTTAATGTTCTTAATATTTTACTTAAAACAAGTCAATTTGAAGAGGAAAAATAAAAGTAGCAAAAGGATTTAACTAACAAGATTCAAACATCTATTCTGAAATCTCTAGGTCCAGCCATATGTCAACTGTCACAGGAGTCGGTACCTGTAGACATCACATTGGTGGCGTGGTTGGAGACTGGTAGACACTCGGCCGCGCTGTGATGCATTATCAGAGGCAGAGTTGCAGCAGCGTCAGAATTCAGAGGTATAAAAGTATCAGCTGAAGTAAAAGATTGGCAACTCATTCCCACAATAGAGCAGAAAAATAACGAGAAACGCCGCTCCCCAAATTAGAGTTTTATTATATTACTGTCTCGAAGGGCAATTCGATTCTCACTACCTGCATATATACATCAGGAAAGCTCTGAGGCACCAGGAGGGCGCGTGCGAGCATTTATACTGCAAGGAAATCCCTTTATACATGTTAATAGTCTTTTCCCAGGAGTATTGCCTTATCAATCTGAACCGTCTTCCTTTCTTACTCAAACATAATCCATGCCCAAGAAGTAAACTCCTTCTAGGGCATAGATTGAGGCAAAGTGAGAAATCTAAAACTTTATTTAAAAACTTCAGTAAGTTAGACCTTATGGAAAAGCATCAAAAATGTTGAAAAAGTGTTTCTCAAAGAATTAAGACTACAATGAATTGAAAAACAGTAGGTGTCTTTTTGCTACTAACACAATTTTGCAAATGTACAAATGTGAGAAGTTTCTCTCTTTTTTGATAACTTCTCATTAGATTTGCAAAATAATATGAAATAAGTACATACTGAATAGTTTTAAGAATTGTAATTTATATTGAAAGAAGCCTGTAAGACAGTATGAGAATGAATAAATTGTCAATTACTGATTCATACTCAACAATGCAGTTTTGAAAATTGAAACCTTTATAACAGGTGGAGACTATCAGTTTAATTTTTCTTATATTATAAATGGAAAATGGCAAAAGGAAAAACAGTGAATAAAATAGAGTGAGGTGTAAAGAAGATGAATGTGAATGATTCTATCTTTCCCTTGATTTTAATTTACTCGTAAAGTACCAAAATTTAGTAAGCTCTTACTTTGTATTAGATGCTGCCAATATTCTAGGCATTTATATGTTATGTTATGCAATTCTCACACCACCTCTGTGAGTTATGAACCATACCATGTTCACTAAGCTGGACTATGTGAGAGGTCATATCTTGGCCATTCTGCCACAGAGCTTGGGGTGAATGCAATATTCTTACACACAATATATTGACATTACATGAGAATAAAAAATAACATACCACCAACAATTGGTTGAGAGATTAATATCAGCAGCAACATTTTACAACAAACATGATTTATATAATAAGTGAATGCAATACTATTTATAGAATGTATACTAGGGAAATACAACAAACAGAAGTAGCTGAACAAGCATAGACATTATTGATGTAAACAAGGGCCATATGTTTCCATTCTGAATTCTGTATTTTTAAAGCTCTATTAGTCTTCTTTAATGAGAGAAAGTTTCAGGTAGTCAAAAGTATTCGTTATAGCTGTGCAGAATTCTGGTAATTTTTAGACTTCACATATACAAAAAAAAAGTATTTTTTCAGTATATTTATAAAGAGACTTTGTTAAGAAAATTAAATAAAAATACGTTTATTGAGTGTTATGTATTTACAAAATTAAGCTAAATGATATTTACAGAGACTAGAGTTTAAAAATTGTCCTTAATGATTTTAGAGCTGTTACATAGTCATCAGAATCTATTATTAATGTATATCAGCTTTATAATAGATTATGAAGGAATACCCCCAAACCTGCCTAGCAAACAATATAAAACTTTTCCAGTAATTCATCAAGATATGTAACATTATAAAATCACAATCTTAGATAGTATGTCTTTAATAATGGTTTAGAAAATTAAATACTTTTTTCTGTGGACTACAAACCAGAATGTTCCAGTTGAAATGGGGTAAAGCCAGGAAGCAGGATGTTTTCACGATAACAATCTTCTGTAACAAATCTGTAGGTTTTAGAATGCCCCCTTTTAGGGTAGATTCTTAGATATGGAGTCACTGAGTTAAAAGTCTTACAAACTTTTTAGCATCACAAAATCATTACCAATTTTTTTTTTTTCGAATAACTTGTTCTGTTATGATTTTAGTTTCAAATATCAGGAACAAGTTGGACCAAAAAGAATTGTTTATTATCTGGAAACACAGATGTTCTCTGGAACTCATAGAAAAGAAGGAAGTCAGGACAGAGAGAGATTGAACAGGACATGGAAAGCCATGTGGCTCAGCCATCGGTTCTCCTCTCTGGCTTTTTCTGTGCTTCTCACTCTTCCTACCTTCTACAAAACAGCTCAAGCTGATTGTCTGTCCACCGTCACCTCACAGATCTCCAGATCATGCCTTAACTTTTGTAACAGGTGGAGACTATCTTGTAGTTTCTTAGTCTACACTGATGAGAAAAACATTTTGCTGGCTGTGGCTACTGATATGTTCCACTAACACAGCTCCTGGAGGCCCAGGCTTGTAAATGGATGGGTTTGCTTTATGCATTCGAGCATTTGTAGACAATGAAGAATAGACAATTGTGTGGGAAGACTTCATGACATATGACTGATGCTATTATACCATCTTACATTGCAACTAAGTTGACAATTATATTCTCCTCAGTAATAAAGTCTAAATACTAAGGCTTTGTTAATCAGTTGAACAATGGAATTTGTTTATTTCAATCTGCATTTTGATTACTCATATGCTATCTTTTTATATTAGCTATTTTTATTTCTCACTTTGTTAATTAACAGACTCTATTTCTTCCTTTTATTGAAATTCCATTCTGATAGTTTATTATCCATTTGCATGTTTTGAAAATATACTAAGAATGTTAATTTTAATCATTTTTATTATCTTATGATTAAAATTTCCCTAATTTCTTATTTTTTTTTTAAATTTATACTAGACTTTGACATATGCAATGTTTTATGTAAGAGCTAAACATGTTGATCTTTATTATGTGCATTTCTTGATGATTTTAAAATTTAAAGTTCTTCCATATCCAGAGGTTTATTTATTTCTTACTTTTATTTTAGAACCTTAAAAGAAATTCCTCTTGACATTTTAAGCTATCATATTAATTATGTTTCTAGAACTAATTTATAATTGCTTAGATAATAATGAACATTATAGTTTAATTTGAAAGGCATCAGATAAATAGGAAATAAATCTACTTCAAATTAAGGTAATAAAAGAAAATACACAGAAGAGAAGTATTGGTCAGGCAAATCTGTTAGCTCGATTCACTGATTGTATCGCTTGTTCAATTAAGCAAAGGGTTTTTAAAAAAATACTGTAAGTTTTGGAAAAATGATATTTTGAAAAAATGCATAAGCGCAAAACACGTTGGTGAGAAAACAATATCCAAATCTATTTATCTCTAGGTTATAGAGTTTAAAGCTTGTTTTCCTTTTTTCATATTTATGTCTTCAAATTCTTCTACTTTTTTTTACATGAGTTCAGAAGCAGAAGTAGTATAGTATGCTCAGCATGTAGATAGATCCCAAGCTGAGCTAGCTTCATGAAAACTTACTAGCTATGTAATGATGGGCAAGTAATTCCACCTTTCAGTGATTCAAGTTAATTTACCTATGAAATGGAGACTAATATTGAACTTGCTTAGAAAAAAAATGCCTGGCAGGCAATAAGCTTTCAATAAATGTTACCATGACTAATATGCAAAGTTTTATGATAATAACTGTTAACGCTATGTACTCTATGTGCTTTATATGTATTATCTCATTTGATCCTGATGTTAACTGGGTAGGCGGTCACTGCTGTACAGACTGGGAAACTGAAGCCCAGGCTACAATCTTACCAAAGGTCATGCAGTAAATGGTGAAACTGATATAGGCATCCAAACCATTTAAAGTCTAAGCAAGGTCCATAATACTATCTTTGATTGTATAAGGAAAATCTATATTAATATGGTGATTTATCTAACGCTAGTTCTATACCCTAGGTATCTCTGTGTATGTAGACGTTTTGTCACCCAGATTCACAGAGAAAACATTGAAAGAAGGCTAATTCTCTAAAAGACATGATGCGATGTTCTCGTATCTTTTCAGAATCTGAATTGCTATATAATCCTGTATTTGTACCCAGCTATATTACATGAATGATATGAACATTTATTTATTTTTTTCAACAGCACATTTATTTTTTGTAGGCATGAACTAAAACTGCTGAATAATTTAACCCTATTTGATAATGTGGTCAATGAATGCAAATAATTCTTTTTCCTATCAATTTGCAATTCAAATCACTTTGAACTGATTACAAGCTGTGGAGTGTACATGTATATATGTATAATATACACACATACATACATACGTATACATATATATACATGTATATACACGCACACAGAGGGTGTGAAAAATAATGCGTACACATTTCAGAAAGAAAAAACTATTAAGATTGTAATATTTAATATATACGAATAACATTTGTTATCTTGTATATTGTATCTTGTATCTTATAATTGCAGAAGTCAAACGTGACTTGAGTATCACAATTTTAATTGAGTTATTTTTCCGTTTCTAAAATGTGTGTGCATTTTTTTTTTAGCACCCTCAGTGTATATATAACGTGAAGAAGAAAGAATTATGCTCGGGAACTCCCATTAGGATAAGGAAGTGAATGTGAACCTAAATTAATTTATTCGGTTAGCTTAAGTGGCAATAAAATGTAGTATTCTCACAACTCATAACTTTTGAAAAGATGATGAATTTCACTCAAAGTGGTTTTTGAGGGAAAGATTATACAGCCATATGGCTGGAAAGGGAACTCTGTCACATTAGAAACAGACATTACTTAAAGCACTTATCAGTCACGCGCGCCATGTTTGGCTCTTTACTGATTGTGAAGGCAGCACTGAATGTACATATTATGCAGCTCATTTCTGCTTAAATTCTTTCCTATCCAGAAATCAAGGTTCTTTATTGCTCTAGGAAAAGATAATGTCAATGGCTTGCAACCCTGCTGAAGATGGATGCTCTCTTAATGCTGTCTAAAGGGTAAGCTTGTAACTTATGGAAAATAAATGTCAAGGTGAGACATTGACTTAAAAATGATGGCTGCCCATAAGGGCTGTATACCTGTTGTACTATAGTTCATGGGTAGACTAACAATTTGTCTCACTCACTTCAATAAATCCAGTCTTGTCCAAACAATATACTGCTGGGTCTGAGTTAATTTAGTTGGAATGCCTCTTTGCTCTGAGGTTTCTTACATCACATTAATAGATAATGTATTTTAGAGTGTATAAATCTTTCACAAGAGATACGTTTGCTACTGCACTTGAATAAGAAGCAAGATTTCTATTCCTTAAACTCACGTTGTAAAAGGAAAAATGATTAGCTCCTTAGTAGCCTTACTGGGTGACACAAGGATATCATGTGGTGTAATAAGAAATGAATGCAGAACACGGCAGATTAATTGATATTGTCAGAGTGAGTCTGCCACCTTTATTCATTTAGGCAGCTCTAGAGATGAAAGAAGCAGGATGCTTTCTTGGTTACTGCAATGAGATTATTTAATTATAATCATCTGGCTATGGCTTAGTTCAAGACACAAGATAATCTCATGAAGGTATTGCAGAAGGGAGAAAAGCTAAACAGCAGTGCAAAGTGGGAGGAAGAAAGGTGTTTTGTTTCCTCTGATGGAGATCAAAGGATACATCTGATTATTGGTCAAAGGATACATCTGATTATTTGAGATGGTCCCAGTGTTTGGTTTGCTTTGGTTTGGGGGGGAGCCTGGACTATTTTAGCTAAAATAATTCAGCCACCTATCAGTATTGTTCAGGTTAAAGGAACATTCAGTCATTTCTTTGTAAACCACAATGTTTGGTAAGAAAAAAATTCATAAATGTGAAGGTACATAAGACTCATCACGGATCATTATGAGCTAGAAAGTTTTCATAACATAGATTCTGCTTGAATACTATCATAAAAGAAATTGTCTATACCATATCTGCTTATTTTTCTTTTTAAAAAACTACCATGTTCAAAAGTATAATTTATGCTTATTTCTTCTTTTCTACCCATCATGTGGAAATGTTATGGGCAGATGAAGTGTTCATATGTTTCTGCTTATTCTGTTGAAAACAAAAATTCTAAGAACTTAAACTTTCGTAAATCTTTATTATTCTGAATCACTAAGGATAATAGATATGGCTATATTTTATCAGTTTATGATTCAAATAGGAAATAAATGGTTTGATAGATGTGAAAAAATGGCAGCATAACTAAATGTATTGAAAACTCTCAGTGCCTGGGGGACACTATTAAAGAAATACACTGAAGGCTGTTCCTTGCACATAGGCATGGGCACAAAGTACTCTTTGGTGGCCAATTCTTAGAGAAAAGATTTGCGTCTTTTACAATAAAAATATTTCTCTCTGAATTCAAATTCAGATTCAGGTAATGTTTATTGAGCATTCGCTTTGTGACATCTTTGTGCAAAATACTTTGAAATACGTTGCTGTTCCATAATAGTTGTCTAAATTAAATAATTTTTGTACTCTCCAAATAATGTACTAATATCTTTCTGACCTTGCTGGACAGTTAGATTACAAAAATATAAAATTTTCATTTCTATGTCTTTGGTTAAAAAGGAATGTGTTTGCATATGTTTTTATAATATTACTGTCAAAGAATTATCCAAATATTCTGATTTATACTTAATTTGAAAGTCCTAATCTCTCTACCTGCATTTTTATCAAACACTAGAATTCTTTCCATGCAGTAACTGAACAATTACTGTGCAGCTAAATGTGGGTAAACTCAAATTTAATTCTTTATTAAAATGTCATTCTGACCAAGTGAAATGTACTTGTCTATACCAGGGAAAGTGGACCTAGCTGATTAAGACAATATATAGAAGAATACGTCCTCATGCCCTAAATAATGACAATGAAATATATATGTATATATGTGTGTGTGTATACACACACACACACATGTAATTAATTGCTGTCTAAATGTTAGATCTCTGAATAAAAAAATACAATTACACTAATCTTGAAAGGAATCTGGAAGTTTAATTAAGAACATTTGAAGGATTCAATAAAGGGTAAATAAAACTATAATTTCTCTCCCTGAGACACCTGCCTTGCACGAGATTGATTCTGCAAATGAAAACCACTCTGTTGTGCATTGCAGAAAGGAACTATCTAAGGGGCTAAAGCCATTCTTCCCACGGTTCTCAGAGAACACATGGGATGTAAACAAGGTGATTTGACAGAATTTATAAAAACTAGGTTAGCTAAATTCTGAATTTTAAACCATGAAAAATAGCCAATCTGAATAAGACAATCAACTGACCTGAAAATGTTTGTAGGTAAATTTAAATGCATACTATAAATACAACCAATGGTACAGATATGCTTAGAATACTATAGATGGATAAGTGAACATTAAAAAGGGAGTTTCTGTGGGGTCAAGAACTGCAAAACCGAAGCTGACAAGAATAATTTAATTACTTCACTCTATGAAGTAAGATCACTGTAAAATACATTATATGTTATACTGAATATGATAATTCTTTTTCTAATAAAAAATTGAATCAGTGATTCATAAGTTGCAAATGATGAATGACTAAAATGTTAATATTTACAAAATATAAAACATCATGGGAATTGTTTTATAAAATATATTCCATGACACATACTGACTAGTGAGTGCACAGTGAAATAAACACATACCTTTCTTGTCCTACTTCAACTCTGTATACTTTCAAGAGATTAAGGAGGTTGGAGAGAGTGAGGAGAACAGAGAAAAAGAAGGAAGGGAAAAGGGAGCCGGGAGAAGAGAGATGGAGGAACTGGAAAGGATTTGTCATACACAGTGGAATTTAAAAATCCATTGAGAATCTACTGTCATGGCGGGTAGGAGCAGGCACACAGAATACATACAGGAGAAAAGGCTGTTCATCATGTGATATATGTAAAAGTGAAACGTACTGTATAAGATTCGTTGTAATATAGATAGGAAACACAACATAAAATATTATAAAGAATTGTTTTGTCTTCCTTATTTTTCTTAATGTTTACACTAGTTATACTTTGTATCCACAATCTGGGGAGAAAAATTAGGGAGGTAAAAAGGATGAACATTTAAGGAGCAGAACCAGTTCCTAGGATTAGTCAATTACGCAAGTTTGTAAAGCTGACTACAGAATTCTAGTTTAAAAATGACTAGTAATGAGAACAAAAGTTCTCTGGAGTTCATGGGGGCTTTGTAATATTTTAATTGCTTCTTTTACATTGGAGAACAAAGTAGAAATCATATTGGTGTTGAGCAACGAGGACCACATGGAGATTAACATGAAGCACTCAGAAAATCCATTTCATTTTTATTCATCCCTGAACTTTAGGAACATACCTCTGTTTAATGAATATTGATGCATTAGGCAGAAAAACATCACCTGTTCAAACACAGTTGGTAGTTTAAGGTTTCATTTTCCTATCAAATATTTCGCAAGCCAAGTGATTTCATCAACATATTCATATAGATGCCCAGCACTTATTAATTAAAGGTTACTTGCAGTACTTTGAAACATAAGACAGAGAAGGCAAGATTTTAACCTAAAAAAAATTACAAAGGAGTTAACAAAGCAGTTTTCAATATTTCATATTTAGAATAATTTGACTAATTCTACTAATAATTTCAAAACCATTTATACAGATCTTATTGTGAACATTTGGTTTTCAATGAAGGTGTCTTTAAAATCAGTAATAAAAAAGTGCCATTTCATAAATCGTACTGGACACTTCGCTTACTTTTAAAAAGTATATTGGAATAAGAGCTTTACTTCTGACTATATATCAAGTAAGAACACATGGATTCAAATATCTGTTATGAAAAATGTAGTCATGCAAGTAGAACTTATAGGTGACTATCTGATCTCATGATGGAAATTGACATTTAAAGAAAAAAAACAGATTTCGTTTGGAAAAGACATACATATCTGTTTATACATATATAACACAAAATCTATGTGTACAATCATCATAAACACACCACTAATGTTAATACTTTCAGACTTTTCAATTCTCAAAATATAACAATCTTATAATGTAGAAAACTTTTTGACGCAAATAAATATGGTGAATGAATTAGATAAATGTACAAGTGGTTGCCCACATGCTTGCACATGCACACACATGAAGGAAAGTAAGAAAGGGAGAAAAAAAAAAGGAAAAGAAAAGAAAAGATAGAAAGAGAAATCTCCAGATACTAGAGACAAAGAAGGGTAAATATGTTGGTGAATCCATACAAGACCTGGGTTACTGGTGTGGTAGAGCAAATGTCTGGGATTTTAGGGGCCTTGGATTTTAGGGGCCACTCATTTAATATGACCGAAGTGGTAAAAAATTTTGATTTTGACAGCTTTATTACCCTGTAATCTTTCTTACTGGAAAGAGGGCTTAGACCAAAAAAAAAAAAAAAAAAAAAAATCTTCCCACTGTGAAAAAGAAAGATGACAAAAAGGCCGGGCTGTTGGTATAAAATGAAAGCAAAACCAAAATCTTCCTTGTAGAAAATTTTAAAATATAGTTTTTTTACTATAAGAAATAACAAAAAAAAAAAAAAAAATTCAGTGAATAGATATATTCTTAGAAGAACCAAGTTGAGGTTCTAGAAATGAAAATAAAATAGCTGAGATACAAAGCTCTGGGGATAGCATAAACAGATTCAACTGAAGAGAGGATTTATTCATGGTAATCATTCACAATGGAGTACAAAGAAATAAAGAAATGTTAAATACGCTAGCAAATTTGAGAGACATGAGGTATAAAATAAGGTCTATTATATGTATTACTAAGAGGAGTTCTAGGGGAGAAAAATAAGATCCGTGAAGAGCAACAGTCAAAGAGATAATGACTAAGAAATTTCTAGAATTGATGACAGATATGAATGTTCAGATTCAAGATAAACGATGGGTCCTAACTAAGTCACCACCATAAAATACAAGCACAGAGAACACTGTAGTGAAATTGTGCAGCATCTAACACAAATGATTCCATAATAGAAGCAAATGAAATGTTGAAACAGGAGAAGACAAAAAGAAACACTGGACTAAATAAATATTTCTCAATAATCACAACAGAATGATATCTTCAAATTCTGAGAAAGAATAAGTTAGCTTCAATGACGTTATCAATATTAAGAAGTTTTCAAGTCAAGGAGTATTACCAGAAATATGGTATATTTAAAATTAATAATAATATAAAAAGCCAGTTCAGTTTTCTGGTTCTAGTTCCAGGGTGAGATGGAGCAGACATAGTTCTCCCTATTCCTTCTACTAAGTACCACTAAAACTCTGGACACTGAATACAAAACAAACATCAAGAAGCCAATAAAAGGCAAAAAGACAGACTGTCTTAAAACAATAGGGCAGTATGTTTCCTACTTATTTGGTGAACAAGAAACAGCTCCCACTTTTTGCACCCTATGAATTTCTTGCTTGTTTGTTTTTGCAGCCTATCAGGGGACTGATAATTAAGTTCTCAAACTCAACCTAGAAAGAGTTCTACAGACCTCACTGCTAATATCACTATGGTAACCTTTCAAGTACTCCCCTTGGGAAGCTATGCACCAACAACAGAAGCTAGCATAGCACTCAAAGCAATTTTGGAACTCTTTTTCTAGGACGGCCATCAGAGCTGTTGTCTGTTACCCTTTATGTCATGAATGTCATCAAAATGCCTTTATCTTCAGGTAAATAAAAAAGCCATAGATGGCCAGATAAGGTGATTAGGGAGGTTGCTCCTGGCTAAACACTCCTTCACAGACAGTGCTGTGTGAGCTAGTGTATTGTCCTGATGTAAGAACCGTGAGTTGTTGGCAAAAAGTTCAAGTCGTTTTTGTCTGACTTTTGCAGTCAACCTTTTTGGCACTTCTAAATAGTAAAACTCAGTTAATTCTTTGCTTTGAATGCTATACTAGCTTCTGATGTTGCAGTCAACCTTTTTAGGACTTCCAAACAGTAAACCCAGTTAGCTGTTTGTCCAGTTGGTACAAATTCATAGTGAATAACATCTCTGATATCAAAAAGGGTAGCAGCATAGCAGTTACTCTTAATTTGAAGTGAGAGGGAATTGGCTGGCTTCCATTGTGCACTCTAAGACTGTGTTTCGGGGATGTGTTGGTACATGCGTATTTCTTCACCAGTGATAACAAAGCCCCAAATATCATTTTGCCTCTCCAAAAGTCTTGGAAAACTCTCCTTTGCTTTTGTTTATCAGTGAGCTTCTCCAGGACCATTTTGCACATGCCTTTCTTATGCCAAGATCTTTAGTTAAGATTTTTTCTGTTTCTCTATCTATCTTTACTTGTTCTGCTGTGCTTCTCACAGTCAGCCAATGATTTTTATGCACAATTTCACAATTTTTTGCAATGTATTCTTCAGTTCTTCTAGTTATGGCTGCTTTGACCTCTTTTCATCAGTGGCACTTTCTCTTCTCTCAGAAAAATGATTTCTTTGTACACTCCCTTTTTCTTCATGGCATTATCCCCATAAACTTAGACTAACATGTCCCTGATTTCATGTCCAGTCTTTTGGTATTTAGCAATAAATGTAATGTTTGTTTCTTGGCCTACTTCACACAAACACAGCTCTGAGATACTGATATACCAAGGTTATAAAACTTGACTGAGTGGTTTCTACAGTACCACTGAGTAAGCACATGGTGGCAAGTTCATGAATTTAATTTTCAGACCTCATATCCAAAGTTAAGTGAGGAGAAGCAGACACTCAGAAGTAGCAGGGGTACAGACAAAATAAAATTGCTGTCCTTAACTAAAGAGGTAACTTAATGAGACAAAATTATGGATACTCACCACTCTTCACACCTCAGTGACTGTGTCTAATGGATGCTAGGAGCCTAATGGAGGCTCGGACTTTCAATCTCCACCCATTGATAATGAGTCCTGTCCATCACCATAATGTCAGTGGAGGCCTCCTGGGAAGCAAGAATGAGGCATCACTCCCCCTCGCAGCCAGTGTCGGCAGTGCCAATGGGAATCTTAACTCAATTCCTCCCACAGCAATGAGGTGCCTAACTTTCAAAAATGGCTGTAGGTTTCAAAAATGGCCAAACGGGGAACCTAGATTTCTGTTTACACTTGACAGCAATAAGGCAGTATCCTCTGTTCCCACCAGTATCATCAGCAGAGGAAGCCTGCTGAACAAAAGGTTTAAATAAGATTCAGAATCTCATTACCTAACACCTAAAATAACCAAAATACAATCAGAAATCACTTATACAAGGATCAAAACTATTTATCTGAATAAGAAAAGGTGACCAAAAAGTGTCAGCAGAGATGACAGCGATGTTAGGGTATTTGACAAGAATTATAAAGCAACCAGCATAAAAGTACTTCAAGAAATGAGTATAAATATGCTTATATGCTGAGTTGTATAAAAATACAACTAAGAACCAAATCAATGTTTTAGAAATGGAAAGATATCTTAGAAGAACTGGAAGATGAAATCTCAATATACATGTTCAGCAACTGAGAAAAAGAAGAAAGAAGGTAGAACAAACAGACTGGAAAAAATAAGAATGTGAACTCAGCAACTTGCACAACCACTTCAAAAGAGCTATCATTTGCATTATATAGGCAATATACTTCAAGGGCAATCATTAGGAAATGTTTTTAAAGTGATAATGTAAATAAAACATGAGAATTTGTAGGTTGAAACTAAAGCAGGGCTAATAGGGGGCATTTATAGCTTTAAATATTTGTATGAAAAAAGAAAGGGTTAGGGCTTAGGTTCCCTCTTAAAAAGCTAGTAGAAGAAGGACAAATTAAACCTAGAGTGTAAAAAACAGAGAACCTCCTGAGGAAAGGAAGTCATTGAAATAAATACATTTGCATTCAGACTCAATTGGACAAACGAGAAAAAGAAAGGGCATGTGGGAAAGTGTCTACGGACAATGAGCATGTGAGACATTCACCCTGCTAAGAAGCTGTGAAATGAAAATTGCATCGTAAGACACCATTTCATACTTACAGGATTTTCTTTTCAGAAGTCTAAAAATCTTAATTATTGGTAAGTTTTGAAAAAACAACTCTAAGGTGTCATTTGAGTTATGAGGTATGTGTAAGTTATTAAAACCACATTTGATAGCAATTGGCTAACACCTAGTAAAGTCAAAGATAGATATAACCCATGACCCAAATTCCTTTAGGCATACTGTCTTTGAAGATCCATGGAACACCCTTGCATGGCGGCCTCTTACTAAAAATCCTAATTCCAACATTGTTTATAATAGTTAAAAGTGGGAGCTATTTAACCGTAAGGGTTTGGAAAATTAAACTGTTGTATAGTCACCAGAATACTATGTTGCCTCTAAAATGAATTATACACCTAGCTAAATCCCAAAAGCAGGCTGCCAAGTTAAACAGAAGTTACAAAGGGAGAAATGTGACAGTTTATGTAAAAATTTAAACCATTCAAAAGGGTGCTATATATTGTTTACTATCTTTACACATGCAGGCATGTAAAATAAAAATCAAGACAAAGATACCGATCACATTTTGTATCCTGGTTACCTGTGATAATGAAGAACAGAGCAAATGGGTATCGAGTGTCACTTGAAGTGTAACTCCAATGTTTTATTTAAAAGAGAAAAAGGAAGGAAGGAAGAAAGAAAAAGGAAGGAAAGAGGAAAAGAGGAATGAAGGAAGGAAGGGAGGGAGGGAGGGAGGAGATAGAAAGATCTAAAGCTCAGGCAAAAAATCAACAGCTACTAAATCTGGTGCTGAGTATGTGGATGTTTGAGCTTTTTTATACATTTGAAATATGACACAACTGAAAATAAAATTAAGGTATGAAATACAGCTTATAACATAAAGGATGTTGACATCCTACTGAGGGTCAGGTATGTAGTTCTGGGCCCTGGAGACATACCAGTAAATAAAATACTGGCAAAGCATACAAATAGTCATTAAATAATGTAAAACAATAGTCTATTACACTGATACTCAAAGAATATAAACTAAAATGAGATATGATTCATATTTTAAGATAGAAAAAACAAAAAGGAAAAATTGAGAAAGGTATTCTCATATTAACCATGTGTAGAAATGTAAATTATATTACATTTCTATAGATCAATTTGACATCATCATAAATTATATATAATGATCCTCAAAATGCTAATGTAGTCTTTTGCCTGTAGAAATTTATCATAAATATTTAGAAATATCAACAAATATTTCCATCTAGGAATTTTCATTGAATCACTATTTTATTAGTGAGAAATGGAAACATCTAAAAGTCACATAACAGGTAAGTGTTCAAATAAATGTTAGTATCTTTATATGCAGCAGTGGAAAACAATGTTTTAAAATAAGATTTTAATGGTATAGGTTTATAAAGCTCATTGTATTAAGGAAACACAAAGCAAGAGAAAGAAGAAATTTCATAGAAATTTTAGGACATGTACTCTTTTGGAACATGTTGATAGTGGTAAACTTTGTAGAAAGACACTAATTAATGTTCTTTTTTAGCTTTTCTAAAATGCTGATAACATATATGTGAAATGTCAACAACTATATCAATAGAGATTTTGGGTTCCTGGTTGATCAGGATGTTAATCTAGAAATTAGGATTCATCAAATCTTTTTCACCTGGAACAGAAGAAAACAAAGTCAGACCCAAGAAAGTGACATTTTTAAGAGGCTTTAATTGGATATATCTCGTTTGTTCATTTGTTTTGTTTTTTGGCTCTGTTGTCTTTACCAGGTGAATTCAGTCTTAGTTGATAAGGAATCCACTTCATGCCAGAGTACTGAGTATAAATAATTCAATTACTTTATTTATCAATTTTGATTCTTTTTATGGAGAACTTTTAAAAAGGTCTGATTTGAGGAGGAGTTGCATGAAATATCTAAGTAAGAATGTAAGATTAGAAGGGGAATGGTTAGGATACAGGAGAAGCATTGAAGAAAACCACAAAAATACAGCTATAGGGTGATAACAGCCTGAACTGGGAGGGGAAAGGCTGACAGCAGATATAGACTAAGATCAAATCAAATAGGGCCAGGGAAGCTAAACAGCTTCATGGAGTTCTCACAGTATGAAAGTGGCCCAGATGGAATTAACAGTTAGGTATCTGGACACTAAGAGTTTTCTTCCTTCCTCAGGTTGAAGCACCAAAAAGTTTATATGATCTACTTTAAAATAAAGAATCTTAATAAGCATAATTTATTCTCATGAGGCTCCTTGAAACAATTTCAAAACTTATATGAATTTCCATTCATAAATCTAGCTAAATAAAAAAATCTCATCTCTACTAAAAATAGAAAAACTAGCCAGGTGTTTTGGTGGGCGCTGTAGTCCCCACTAGTCAGGAGGCTGAGGCAAGAGGATTGCTTGAGGCCAAGAGTTTGAGATTGCTGTGAGCTAGGCTGATGCCATGGCACTCAACTCAGGGTGACAGTGTGATTCTGTCTAAAAACAACAACAAAATACCATACTTTTTTTATGTGAGTCATATTCTTTTAAACTCAAAAAACCCCATCTTAAAAATGTTGTGGAAATCTTAAAAAATTTTTAGAGATCCCCATCCTCACTCTCTTCCAGGGGTTTCAGTCTCTGAAGGAATAAACCTGAATCTGGTCCCTCCATTACTGTTTAGATACCTGTGTTTCACCTACATTGCTACTTGAAGCGTTCATTGTTACATTTCTGGCATGCTGGAGATATAGAAATCCTTTGTGCAAACCTCTGGGTGTGGAAATGACTTTCTTAAGAAATTGTGTTCCTCCTTTCCAAATTCCCTGTGGCCAGCCCAAGAGTTCTCTCTTCTCCAAGTACTAACAGCATTTTATTCTTTCGGTGGATCAAGATAGTACAGAAACTCATGATAACACAAGCCTAAACTGAAATATTACTGGGAAACAAGGATTTGAAGTAAAAATACTAAACCATCAATGTTGTCATGGTATCTTACAACCTGACCCTGCAAAAGTAATGCCTAGAATGAAGCGTCCTCCAATGTTAGAGTTTAATACTTTTTCATAAGCTGTGACTCAGGCCATCTACATGTTTGCTTGAAACATTCCTTACAATCTTCTCAAATTGCAGATATTGCCAAAGAACAGTCATATGTCAAATGTGACCCAGGAAATATTCAATTTTGGATATAGTAGATATCGGGAAGAGAATCAGTATTTTTAAAAAATGAATAGTTATGGTATGAAAGAAAATCTTTTGACATTGTCACACTCCTACTTTTTGTAAAATATTCTATCAAGGTATTTAAAAAAAAAATTAAGAAAAATGTTGTCTAAATCCTCCATTGCATTCTTTTTTTTTATTTTTTTATTTTTTTATTTTTTATTTTATTTTATTTTTTATTATAGATAAAAATATGCACCATAGATGTGGCCCAACCCATCACCCTCCTGTGTCTGTCTACCTGGGGTAACTGGCAGTTTTAAGCAGCAAATCCCTGGATCATAAAACACCGAGTCTTCCCAAAATTAAGAGTTGTTTCCACAGTGTCATAAGCTGCTTTAAAGTTGGATGGAGTCTAAATTAAACTATGATCTCAATATCAAGTGATATAACTTGTTAAAACTTTATGTGTTAAATAGATATCTATAATAGCAAATTATATTTGCACTGATTCAGCTTAGGTAAATGGACCTGCACTTAAGTCTTTATGCCTTGGGAAATACTTATTATGCTGCCCAGTCCTTATTTCTGACTTTGGCTGTCATGACATTTACTGGACATTCCCATTCACCACTACGACAGGCACTGTTGCATTTATGTGAATAACACTCATGTTTTTAAGTCTTTGAATTGGTCTATGACCTCTATTTTGTCAGAAAGAGCATTAGTGACACACTAGCAGAAAATCTGTCATTATCTTCTTTGAGTCAATAATCTTCTATCATATCTGTAGGCCCCTTTTCACTAAATTAGTATTCATTTTCATTCACTCTCATTCTACTAGCTTTAGCTAATTCATGCATCTTAAAAGGTACCAATGCAGTCCTCAAGAGTGGTTAATTCACCAAGAGAGTCTATACTGTGGGGTGTCAAGGATGGATTCGGCTTTGCATCTCCAAGTATAGATTTAGAATTTTAGCCACAGACTCAGGAATAGAATGGAAAGTTGATTACAGGAATGTTTGCTATTATTGATTGGTGTGCATCAGATAAATTATGTTCTGAATATTCTAAAAAAGCTGAACTATATAATGAAATCTTAGAAAAATTTCAAACAAAAATTTGAATAAAATCAATTCTTTTATCTAAAGTTGTCAACTCCTCACTAGAAAGCTATTACCAGAAAGCTTTCTATGTTTCCTGGACGGACAATTTTACTGCCATCTAGTATTTTATTTTCTAGCTCTTTGTAATCCACTTTCATGCTATGTCCAACATGTAGTAGTCTGCTTTTTTTTTTAAATGATACTAACATTTACTGTAATTAAACCAGCAGGTGGCACTATGACACACTTAGAACCCAGAAAACAATGCCATTATCACTTAGCTGGGACTACTGATTATAGTCAGGAAAATAAACTTTTCTCAAAAACAAGCCTAATTGTATCATTTTCCTTTCATAAAACCTGTAAATAAAAAGTTAACTCTTGATTTATGGGTACTTTTTTGAATTACGCAGAGATGATGATAAGCATATAATCATTTCTTCAGGAAATTTGGAGCCACACAAAAGAGAGGCAACAAATCTACACTATCCAGTGTGTTTCTAAAACAAATTGGATGAATATAGATAGTTGTGAATGGTATTACCTGGCTCCTGGAATAACCCTTAAAGTATTCATTTAGGTATTTATTTAAAAGAGTCCCAAATGTAATTATTGATTTAAAAAATATACTCTATAATGAAACTGTTTAGAGTAAACTCTGAATCATCAGTAAATGATAATTACTTGTGTCAATTTTCAAGAAAAATGTGACAACCATTTATTTTATCATTTAAATAAACTTACCAATAACATGATAGGTACATAGAGAAATACAATATTTTTAAAACAAAGAAAAGTTACACTCTGCTGTGAGGTATTTTTCAAAATTCGTCATACCAAACCTCATGTTAAACTTCTTTCCTAACATAAAATGCATTGACTCTTAAGAGGTATGTGAGAAAAATATTCTCTACTAAGTGAGCACTGGTTTATTTACTCTGTATCTCTAAGTACAAGTGAAGTAAGACACATGTTTTTAGTTTTATATAGCCTAGTCAAATCTCTTTCTTCAGGCATCCAAGTATAGCCCACCACCTGTTTTGGGAAACACAGTTTTATTGGAACATAGCTATGTTCATTTGCTTGTGTGTTGTCTGCTTATGTTTTTACTGTAATAGCTAAGTTGAGCAACTATAACTGGGACGGTATGGCCCACAAAATCTAAAATATTTATTATCTATTTCTTATCAAAAGGTTTTCCATCCCAGATCTAAAATGGAAACTTGATTTATCTTTTCCCCTCAAATTACATGAAGAAATTGCATGAACAAAAAATACAATAATAATTGAATATATTCCCCTGATTTTTCTACCAATCATCATAAAAATAATTTAAGGAAGCCTCCACATTTATTAACTAATCCTGAATTTCTCTGACTTTGAATAATTTCTAATGGATACCATATGAAGTCCAAAGGATATATAAACAGTTACCTTAGTATAAGACTCAGTCCTCAGATCATTGGGAGAGACAATACACTTAAAAAAGATAACTACTAATTAAGCCAAGTCCCAAAGAGAAGGTATAATCAACAAATGCCACAGAAATTCAGGGAAAGGAGAGTTTGTTTTTCTTTGTTTTTTTTTTTTTTTTGTTTGTTTGTTTTTTTAAGGTAACTAATTTAGGAGGCTGTCTCATCAACAACAAACTCTAAGGTGCTGAAATCTGCATTTTCGTAAGTAGTGGAATTCACAAGTTTGGCAAATTTAAGAAAGGACATTCCAGACAAAGGAATAGCTTGAATATATTTTGATATGGTACATGTAGTCAGTTTTATAAGGTCTTTTTTAATATTAATATGTTAATATATTCTTGAGTTTGTGTATATTTGTTTATATTTTAATTTACAGTCAAAATTTATTTCTAATTTAAAAAGGATAATTCCTACAAAAGCACAATTTTTATAAAGTAATAATAAATCCAGGATAATTTTAAAAAGCTTTAGTTTATGTGGTGTCTAAATTTTCCTCCTTCCCTCTTTAAAAAAGAATAACTTTTTAATTTAGGGAAATATAATTAAAACAATGTTAGTATAGTTTATTATACAATTTGCCATAGTTTTAAGATACCTAGGCATCATAATGTTTTATCTGAACATGTCCAGACAGACAATTCAAGGAAATAGAGTTTGCTAATAAAGGAGAGAGAATAATAACATGTATTTTATCTTCAACTTAATTCACATGCTTTCATTTCAGAGGCCACAATTGTTGAGATTTATTCAAATGTCAAATGATTATTTAAACATCTATAATAAATTACCACTGGAGTGAAATATGGGGTTTTTCAATTTTTTTAAACATTGAATTCTATTAAAATAAAGAGGAAAAGAAACTTATACTGAAAAACATTAAATGCTGTTTCAGTGTGATATAATCTGTTCTATCTTGAGTGAAAATACTGGATACTTTTGATGGCTCACTCTTTGATTATTTTAGAATACAGTACCTAAGAGTTACATAAATAAATTTGAAATTAAGAATAAAAAATAATTCTTCTTAGAATGTACTTCTACTATACTTTTAGAGTGTGAATACAGAGAAAAATCTGAAGAAGACTTTGGAGTGAAGGAATTATGAGCTTAAGAATATTGGAAGAAGGAAATTCTCATTAACTACAGTAACAATTCAGCTATTTGGTCTCTTATTAGGATGTGTTCAAATGAACTAAGTTTTTTGTGTGTGTGAAATTAGACACAGGTGTGGTGTTAAAACGTTTTTAAAACATTTTGGTTTGTTAGAAAAATAAGATTCTTGAAAATTATGTAATGTTTTCTGGATGATTCAAATCATTATTATGAATCATCAATTTTTAAGATTCTTGAACATTATGTAATGTTTTCTAGATGATTCAAAATCATTGTTATGAATTATCAGTTATCTTTATCCTATTAGGCATCAGCAGTCCCATTTGCCACTCCGATGAGGGGGACAAAACAGATTCAAACAAAAGTAACTGTAGCAGGTAGGAATATCGTTTGCCATTCTTCACTGCCTTCCTTTGCCACGTGAGCCTGCAGTGTTGTGAAATACATTGCTCTGATTCATTCCATGTTGATCTTGGTCAACTAATTCATGCAAATGCAGTACAGATAGGTCTTATGAAACATTATGTGTTTTTAATTGCTTCCTTATGCTTTTCTTAAATGTCAAAAGAAGACTATCTTCTGAATAGCTGATGGTCCTGGGAAGAGACTCGTGGGCCCACAGCCTGAGGCAGAGCTGCCCCAGCTTCCCCAGACAGATCTGTGATCAAGAATGAACGCTTGTTGCTGTCTCATGATCCACCACATCTCACTAATAACTCTCTGATACACAAAGCTCTCCTGCATAAACCAAAGATGTCATTTTTGCTGATGTCAGCTCATATTCATCCAAAAGTCATGAATAAAGCATAAGTCTTGTTATTGAAAATTGATGCTGGTTACAGTAACTTAGATTTTGTACATGAATAATGCAGAGTGGAGCTGTATGTTGTAGAAATGCCTGAGTTCTCAACGGAGATCCTCCTTCTCAGTGGAGGGTTGATTTTACCGGTCTCTCAGTTAGATGGTTCCAGGAAGCACCCACTATGTGCCAATAATGAATTTTTCTACTAATTTGATGAGGTTTGGAATTTCTTTAATAAAGTAGAGCGATGTGTTTTATTTTACAGTTAGAGAGAAAGTTGAAAATGTATAAACCTATTAGGGCAGCGGTTCTTAACCTGTGGGTCGTGACCCCTTTTTAACAATGAAAATACATTGCAGCATAAGGAAGGTTGAGAACCACTGTATTAGGGGAAATTATTTTTTGGTAGATTTTCTCCAAAAGTAGGCACCAGCAATTCCTCCTATCACTGTGCATATACTTCTCTCATCAAGCGATGGAGTCGATATCTTCCTTCCTTGTATTTGTTTTGTCCTTGTGACTTGTTTGCCTCTATATCAATTTTGGAAGTAGGATTTAAGAGACCTGATGGCTTCTACTTTTGCTGTTCTGAAAGCCAAGCACAATACAAGAAGCTGAATCTTATTGGAAAGAGAAGACTAGCTATCTCTGGCAGCTCCATCCACCCTAAAGGAGGTACCAGCAATGGATTTGAGGCCAACTTAAGTCTGGCTACAGATAAATGTCCAGCTAAATACATTTGCATAAATTACCTCAACTGATACAAACCCTGGAGCTGAAGAACCATCTCACTGATCTAAGGCAGTTCAAAATATTGTAAAAGTTAATGTTTTTTTTTTTTTTTTTTTTTTTTTTTGAGTTCTTGGCTGAGAATGGGTTTGAACCCAGAACCTCCAGCATATGGGGCTGGCGCCTTACTCCTTTGAGCCACAGGGCCACCCAATGTTGCTTTTTTATACCACTAGGTTTTGCCAAAAAGCTGACATAATTAGACTACAGTGTCCGAATTTTCTTGGACTATTGATTAAATTAAATTAAAATTGGAAAGAGTGAAATAGAAGCAGGGAACAAGCCTGGAATTCTGATCCTCAGATACCTGAAGTTGAAATTTACTTTTTTTGTAGCTTTTTTTTTTTTCTTTTCTTGCAGGTGGTGACAAATTCTGTGGAAGTTTCCTTAAAAGAGTGACTGACTTGAACTATGTCAGACAGCATTTAATTTTCTGACCCCTTTATAACGCAATTCAGACATTTCTAACTCTTATGTTTTGCTAGAACATATTTATTGTCTTGTATTCAAATTGCCAAGTGACACGAAAACTGCAAGAATAAAAGAACCTAACTTGGTTTGACTTGGCCAGCATCCCACTTGAAGTACTGTGGACAATTGATTGGACAGGAGAAATACTAGATTCAAAAAGCCTCAGTTTCCCAAAGTGCGCGTCATTCTACAAACTTCTTACGTAGCATAACTTGGTCTGTATGTCAGGAAATAAGGATCTATGGATTAGAAATGGATAGCAATGTAGGATTTCACGTGCTGAGTACTTTGTTCTCAATAAGATTCTGATAATGCACGCCTTAACAGTTTTTGTTTTGATTTGTTTTTACTTTTTGGCTTCTAGGGCTACAGTTGTGAATTAATCATACATAGAAGCACATTCTGTGCAACTATTAATATCATTCATTTACAATGGCATGCCTCTGAGTGAAAATGGAATCAAATTTTTTTTTTTTTCACAGAAAACAAGAGGCCTTGGGAATTTTCAACTGCTTGAATAAGTTCTAAATTTGTTGCCTACCCAACCCTCAAAGAAATTTAAATTTAAAATATAAAAAGACTTTTGCTTTCACAGTACAAATAATCTACACAGTTCCTATAAATACAGAAATTGGGGGAGAAATAAAAATTCTAATATTCAGTTAAGCATTTTAACAATTCGTGGAAAGATTTGGTAGGATTCTAAAAAAAATGGCAGTGATACAACCCGCAGGTATTTATAAGTTCAAAGGAATCTTTTCCACATTAAGAATGCCCAGCCACCATTTACTTTACCATGGTAATACTGGAAAGAGGAAAACCTAATGTTGGGCTCTTAGCATACACTGTAATCATATTTTGTACTATGAGTGATGAGGCTAAGGACTTTTAGAATGATATAATTATGTTTGTATTTTAGAAAGACCATCCTGGATATCATGTAGAGAATGGTCAGAGACAAGCACAGGTGGAAGGAGGCCTTCAGCAGTGGTCTAAGCTAGGAGTGGGGGGTGAAAGAGAGAGGGAGACAGTACCTGCCTGGGATCCTCATTCCTGTATTTACAAACAACATAGCCTCTCACTTTTTATGTGGCTTAGCTCAAATGTCACCTTATCAGAAAGGCTGACCCTTGAGCATCCTGCAAAAGAGTCTGTTACTCCCTATCCTGTGTTTACACTATATGCCTTTCCTCTGCTTTATTTTTCCATAGTATTTCCTTTCCTCTGTCATTTGAGTATGTTCTGTCTCTCCTCACAAGAAGGTAACCTGCTTGAGGACAGAAATTTTGGATCCCTGTAGCATCCCTGCATCCTTAAAGATTTCATCTTTAAACTTGCTTCTCCAAGTAATGTTCTGTGGACCAGCAGCACAGTTATCACCAGGAAATGTGTTAAGAATGCAGAATTTTAGGCCCCACTCCGAAACTACTCAATTGGTAGCTAATTCAGTTTAACAAAACCTCAAGTGATTCAAATATGAATTGAAGGCTGTGAATCACTGGGTTTGCACAGTGTTTATTTAGATCGTCGATAAATATCGAATGACAGCAGGAAGTTGGAATAGACAGAAAATTGCCCTGGGCTGAGCATGTAGACAGAGCTATGGAAGAAGTCAAGAATGGTAACTGAGTTTCTGGGTTTCTGGTTTCTGCAATTGGGAGGGTGGTGGAACCACCCAAGAAAATAGAAAACATCAGGGAGACTAAAGGCTAGAATAATGAAAATTCAATATTGGATATTTTGAATTCGAATCTCCTATACACAACCAATAGATAATTGAATATATAGTTGAAATCTGAAGTTCAAAGAGAGATTAAGATTAGATCCATAGATTTTTCTACAGATATAGATTAGAATAATTCAGAGACACACGCTTTGTAGATTAGTCTCCTGATTATACCTTGGCCAGATGAAGATAAACTAGAGATTTACAAAATCATTTCTATTAAAAGTTTACAAACAAGGTAAGTGAATTCAACTGTAATTGTCATAGACTTAAATTTTCCCAAGTTGGATGCATGCCATTATTTAGAAGGAGAGTAAACTTTCTGCTACTTATTACCTGACATGTTGAACATACTGCTTATAATATTGGTCAATATTAGCTGATAATAATTAAATGTTGTAGGCATTGTTAACTACTCATTACTAAGATTTAGGGAGACCAATTGCTTAAGGATATTTTTCTGAAGCTTGTGCCTTAGCTATGTATATGCTACACTCTTGGCAGGTAGTCAGACTAAATATTTAGGGGGCAATTCTTTCAGCTTCACTGAAGCATTTAACTTAATTGATTACACTTGGCTTTTACAGATAATGAGGACTCCCTGGTTGTAAATTGCTCAGATTACTATTCTCAGTGGATGATGATATAATTAAACAATAATTTGTTTCAGATGAAAACTATACACAAACAATGGTTGGCTTTCAATTGCTTGACATTAAAATAATTTAGAAAAATTACATAATATCATCATGAAAAAGCAGCAGGTATAAGAGGCTACTGATGGTTTTGTGGTCATTTTTTTTCAATATTAAATCAGCAAACTCTTTAAAAAGATAATGCCAAGTTATATCAAAGGCAAACATGTATTTCTTGGTCTCTGTGAGTACCATTTAGGGGTTCAATTTGCTAGGGTATATCAAACACAGCACACTTTAAAAATACTTTTGCGTTAGTATTTACACTTCTAACAACCTCTCCTAAATAAACACGTTGGACCCCTTGATTACATAATGTATACAGCTATGATTTAACAATAAAAAAAAACTACAAAAGACATTAAAAATCCAGGACTGCCAACACATTTTTCAATATGTGTTGATTTCCACAAACGTCACATAAAACTGCTAGACAATAATAATAATAAAAAAAAACTCTAGCATTTCTGAAGACTTTCAGGTGTTAAAATATTTTAAAATATTTTAGTAGATTCTTAGGATGGTTAACCTTTATTTTCTTTTTTCTCTCTAACAATATGCAATATCTTTTAAATAAATTGTGCTTCAACAATTAAAAAAATAAAAAGTAATTATAGTCTAAAAAAAAAAACACTTTAAAAATAGTATAAAATGTTCATAACATACTGACCAAATGAATCTTTGGCTCCATTGCCCCATCTTTTTTTGTTATTTTGCCATTGTGAATGAATAATAAAAGCCATTCTTTTAATTGTCTCTTCTGTCAGACATATTTTGGAATCTTTGTTCTGGGCTTCCTTGCACAGGGAGAGCAGGTTGAAATAAAGATAAATATGTAAGCTCGGGGGGAAAGCAGGCAATGAAATTCTATTGAAGTTGGATGTTAACTGATGTGATCTATGAAAGTGAGGTCCTAGACTTTCAGGAGACTAAGAAAGGGACAGGAATAAGTGAAGTGTTTAGACTTACTTGAAGAACCTGAGACTGAATTTAACAGGGAGAGACTAGCAGCTACTGTAGGAGAGTATCCCACCCCCCAGGCTTCCCAAGACTTTGGGCTGTGCTCTCTGATGCTCTGAGACCCGGAACCCATCCTTAGCTTCCTGGATTATTCGTCTTCAGGGCTGTTATAAATTTTCAAGGAAGACCAGAATCTCCCATTGTTCGTAATGGTTAGAAATGTTGCAAAATCTTCAATATCTGGATGCGAGGGTGGAAAAGGGAGCTTCCATTCCCTACTTTTGTACTTAACATCTTTAATCTACCTGTGTTAAAAATATTTAATCAAATTCTCCTCAATATCATTTACATATTCATTTAAAACCACACGACTAGGACATCAGGTTCTCTTGCAGTGGTGTCCAACTTGCCACCTGCAGGCTGCATGTGGACTATGTGAGGAGTTTTTACCTACCTGTGTTGTGGATATCATGGAAATTATGCATAGGCCTTACAGACCTTTTCTTTTCTTTTCTTTCTATTTTGTTTTTTTTTTGATCATCAACTTTCATTAATGTTCGTGCATTCAATGTGTGGCCCAAGATGATCTTTTTCCAGGGTGGTGCAGAAAAGCCAAAAGTTTGCTACCCCCCTTTCAGGGTTTAAAACCTATCAAGGTACACAAATAAGACAAAAATGATCAGAATAAGACCTATTTTTCCATCCGTATATTCACATATATATATATAAACTGGCCACAAAATATTATTTTCACATGCTTATCTTGGCCTTTTCCAAGGCAGAACCTGAGACAAAGGCTTGCAGTTAATTTGGAAATGATTCCAGAGAGTGTCAGTGAGTAGGACACAGGAACAAAAGGCCATCAAGGGTGCCCCATGGAGTTGCTCCTCGCTCCTGATAGCTAGTAGGATTCTGAATTAATTTATGAATGCATCTGAAAACTGTTGGCCGGGAACATAAGCACTCCCACCCTCACTGGTAAGAATGGATGAGCCAGCGTTAACCATCTCCTACTTCCAGGACTTCGATTTCTGGCCTCCACAGTAGGTTTTCTGAAGGACAGGAAGGGAGAGTTAAGCAGCTTGAGCCTTAGTTTGGATTTGGAGCCTGTGTGGATTTTGGCGTGGAATAGAAAAATTCTAAAACTATCCCCAACATTGCTTCACCAATTGCCCTAGTTAGTTTATACAGCACCACTTAGTTAGTTTATACAGCACCACTTAGTTTATACAGCACCACTTAGTTAGTTATACAGCAAGTTAGTTAGTTAATACAGCACCACTAATTTGTTTTGTTTAATCTTTCTCTGCTACATAGTTTTATTTCTCTTTTGTGATGCCCACTCTTCTGCTAATATCCCACAGGAACACTGAGTGCTTCTCTGCAGTGGAGTTTTCTCTTCTATACCTTAGGTGTTATGGACCCAGGAGGAGATAAACAAGACTTTCCCTTTGTTTCTCATTCCAGCTTTAAGATTATTCTCCACCCCTTCCTCCCAAAATCTTCACAGCTAGCTATGTCATTGTTAATAACATTAACACCTCTGCTACCTCCATCAGAAACATCCAGCTTTTTAGTTGGTAATTCAACACTTGCTTGTGCCTCCAAAGGACCAAAAATCTATCCCTACCACTAGGTGGGATTCTTCCTTATTTTCTTGTGTTCTCATTACTCTCCTTACCCATCTGAACTTTCTCATCATATGTCCTAATCAGTCTCTGGTAGACTTCTTCTTCAATGATCTTCTGTCCCTTCTCTCACGGTTGGAGGCAATCACAGATCAAGCCACTCTTCCTATTCTGTGCATCCTCCCGCACAGTGGGAAATCAAAGACCAGATGGGTTATCTCACTTCAAACTCATCAACACCAGCCCCAAGGGGGCTGTTGATGCTGCTCAAGAATAAAAGTTTTCAGGCAGCATCAGTACCTCAGTGGGTAGGGCGCCGGCCACATACACCCAGGCTGGAGGGTTCAAACCCAGCCTGGGCCAGCTAAAACAACGACAACTGCAGCAATAAAAAATACCTGGGCATTGTGGCAGGTGCCTGTGGTCCCAGCTACTTTAGAGGCTGAGGCAAGAGAATCGCTTAGGCCCAAGAGTTTGATGTTGCTGTAAGCCGTGATGCATGGCACTCTACCACGGGTGACATAGTGACACTCTGTCTCAAAAGATAAATAAATAAATATTTTAAAAAATAAAAAGAATCAAATATTTCTCCAGTTGCACTCTCTTGGCTTAGAAATTATTTCACACCATTTTCTCCCTTGTCAATGTTAATGCCTCCTTTCCTCATTCTGTGCTGACCACCGTGCCTCCTATTTCGTTGAGAAAATATAAGCAATTGAAAACTTGTTAGAAGGTGCGTCATCTCTTCTACCCATCTTTCTGAATATTTTTCTATGTACCCTCCCCTCTCTTCCAATTTCAATGAATGAACCTCTCTTCTTGTTTTCTAGATTCTATTCCTTTTAACCTCTGAGACATCTTGTGAACAGAATACATACAGGTTTTCCAGGGCCTAGCTGATAAATTTGGGAAACCCTCTATATAGGAAAGAACACAAAATAATAAATATAAAATTAGGTACAAACATGAATATTTATTTAAGATAAAATAAAATAAAACATACATTTCAAACATAAAAAGTTTGGAGATTGTTACAAGAATCTTTAAATTCAAAAAATAATATTTTATTAACAGCATTGTGTGTTTCTATAATGCTTTTCCCCCATATTTTTGTTGTGCACCTTTTTGATTGATTCTTCATACAGGAATATATTTTAGAATAATTGAAATACATTAAAGTGAATAGAAGAGTAATCCAGTCAGTCTTTCACACTGTTGATCAAAACTTGAATTTATTATTGATGGCTTGGAGAAGTTTATTTAAATATTGGTAACATCACTTATATTTTAAGGATGATTGTCAAATTGGGACAATATCTATTAGGTTTTTTTAGCATATGAGTTATAAGATTTTACTCTTTCGAACAAACTTTAAATACCTTTGAGTGGATTACAATAACAAGTTTGTTATTAATATTTTTAATATTAATATTTTTACTTGTTATTAATATTACAAATAGCATGTTTCTTTATTAATATCATTGTCAAGAAATTTAAATGTTTTTAATGTGTTAATAAGACATTTCTTTTTATCAACTTGAATTTCAAATGATCCATCTATTTATTCTTTCCATTAGAAAATGCATATTTTAGTAAATGTCTTAGCATAATAACTAAGAAAATGCCAGGAAGGCTATGTTAACCAGAGTGATGAAAATGTGTCAAACAGTCTATGAAACTAGTGTCTGGTGCCCCAGGATCACATTAATGTACACAGCTATGATTTAATAAAAAAAAAAAAAAGAAAATGCATATTTTATTATTGAATTATTTCTCTTGATGTGATTAAAAATATTGAAGGACTTAAGTTTTTCAAGGTCAGAAATAACATTTATTGTCCTAATTGAGGAATATATGAAATGACTTTTTTACATAATGTAAGTATGATTTTATATATTGTATTATCATGCATAACCCAGATAGGAGAACACTTTTATAACTAGTTATTAATGAGAAGCAAATCTTCCATCTTGAATTTTATACATACAAAGTCTAAAAATTAAGTGTTTTACTTTATCCCAGAAAAAGTGCTACATGCCTCATTGCTGAGTATTACTGTGTTCACACTTGAAGTATTCCCTTTGGTAAGCTATGCACAATGTCAGCACCTAGTCTACCCTTTATAGCAATTTTGGACCTCTTTTTTCTGGAATGACAACATAGCTGTTGTTGTATGGGGCTTGGAAATTAAATTCATGAACTTACCACCACTTACTACCAAGAGCTTACATTGACAGCACTGTACAAACAACTCAGTAAGTTTTCATAACCTTGGTATATTAGTTGACATCTGGTGGTGTCTTAATGAGGGGTGTTCCTTATTGTTTTTATATGTTTTTATATACTGTATAATGACAGCTCTGATGGTCATCCCAGAAAAAAAGTTCCAAAATTTCTTTGAAGTCTGGAATAGCTTCCCCAAAGGAGTACTTTGAAGGTGACCATAATGATATGCAGCAATGAAGTATGTAGCACTTTTTTTAGGATGAATTTGAAAACTTGTTTGTGAGAAGTCATAAGATAATATGGAGATTTTTCCAAACACTAACTTCTGATTCCACACTTGTAGACTTTTTATTTACCCACTACTAACATAATTCAGGTTCTGGGAATTGTACATCATTTTCTTATTGAGATATGACCTCTGATCCTGTACCCCCATGTCAGGTAAGTCAGACCTGTGATAGAGCAGCAGATAGAAATTCTGGATGCCATTCTACATTAGATCATGCAGAAGTGACTAAAAACGACAAAAAACAACTTGCTAAACACAAACCAGTCTTACAATTATATTTCCCCCTAGCCTAATACCCAAAGATATCTGACCACTCTGATACCACCTAACACAGATGGATGGAAAGTTGAAGTGGGTAGCAATATGGTCTCAACCACTTGTGTTTACAATACCTTGCATCTGAAAATTTCACAAAAAACAAATCAATGATTTCAGTGTATTTCTAACGCATCTTTCAGAGCCTTGGAAGTAGTCTGTGAAAGCGAGGGCCCCTATAGCTTAAATTTCATTAGCCTTATAGTATATCTATTGGTAAGCCTGTATTTACCAACAATTATGTCTTCTCTCTTCTTCATCCAAACTATTTCCCTACCTTAGGTTTTTCTCATCAGCAAGCATTCTCTTACATATTCTATGAAAAAAGTCTTAACACTCCTTTGCCCTACAACTACTGCCACATTCATTTACTTTCCTTTACAATAAAACTATTTTCTTTCTTTAGTGTTGGACAAACTTATTCTATCTTTATTCCTGCCTTACCCTCCTATTCAAATCACTTTACACTTCCTTAAACTTTACCTCTCCATTGAAACTGTTCTTGTCAAAGTCACCAATGAATCAACCTCAAAACCCTACATTTGCCCACTCTTACCTATAACTTCTGAACTTTTTCATGTCAGTTAATGGTGCCTTCACGCTTTCAGTTACTCAGGATAAAATACTTCAGTTATCTCTGATTCCCCTTTGCTCCACAAAATTTTTAGAAAATTCTGTAGGCTCCATTTTCTAGTACCTTTATTGCTATGATTCTGATCTAGGTTATCATCCTCTCTCACTTAGCTTAATGCTACAGCTTCCTAACTGATAGAGCTCTCTTCATTCTATTTTCAACAAGGACGCTAAGAGGGTCTCTCCCGAACTACAAGCCAGGCCCATCCACCGCTCATAACACATCAATGGCTTTCGATTTTAGTCAGAATAAACATGAAATCCTTACAACAGTTAAAAAAGCTCTTTTTAATCTGTCCATGCACTTGCTACCCTCATGATCTCTATTCCTTCTTTGCTCACTCAGGCTTCCTGGAACATTCAGGGCAGCCTCCCAGGCAGGACGATCCTTCTGTCTGCAGTGCTCTTGCTGGGGATAACCCCACTGCTGAACCCTTCTCCCTTCTAGTCTTTATTCAAATTCCACCTTCTGGGTATGCTTCCCTGATCATTGTATTTAAGGTTTTCACCCTCTCCACATTTTCTGTAGACCCTTTATGCTTTATTTTTCCCCTGAGCACTTATTCCTACTAATATGCATGAATCATAATTATTTTGTTTATTGTCATTCAATCTCATTGATTCCATTCACTAAAAACAGAAGCTTCAAGAAGGAAGAGATTTAATTTATGCCTATATTTCTAGAATGGAGAATATTGCTCAGCACCCAGAAGGTACTCAGTGAAAATATATTAGTTGCTACATGAAGGAACAAGTGAATGACTAAAACTTTCCTTTTGCTTACCTTTTGGTATATCTTTCATAATTAACATATAATTGGAATATTTTTTAATTCATTATGACTTCATCTTCTAACTGGCTTGTTTAGTTCATTTATAGATATGGAGATTGATGGTATATTTACAACTATTTCTACCTTCTCAGTGTTTTGGGAAATGCTGCTATTCTAAGGAATAGCATGCCTTTTACTTTTCTCCCTTTTTGTTTTTTATTAGATTGTTGAGTTTTTCTTATCTCCATTTTTTCCTTTACTGATTTGGAAATTATATATCTCATCCTTAGAAGCATAGCCACTCTATTCATAGTTTAATTTGCTAGTCTAATCAACTGATTTTTTTATAACTAACAAAAGCAGCATTGAGCTTTGTCTTTTGTCAATCTGTAAAGTTTAGAGGTGCAAAGACAAATTTTTTAAGTAAAACTTTTATAACTAAACATTACTTTAAACTCAAGCACATCACAGCACAAATATCTCGAAGTTATATTGGAAGGTGAAGCCCCCTAATTATATAGAGAACACGATCACCTTAGGATAATCTGATTGCTCCGCAAAATCACTTCAGGAACTTTTAAAGAAACTCTGATGCCTGAGCTCCATTCCAACCTTATTAAATATTAAACGTTGGGTTGGGGGACAGCAAATGCTTCAGGTAATTCCAGTATACAGAGCTACGGATCACTGCATTTGATAATTGACATAGCTGAACTTAGACCACTCAGTATTTTGTATTCCACATTCAAAAGGTGCCAAAAAAAAAAAAAAAAAAAAAAAGTATACAAATTTTAAGAGTCCTATTGGAAGTAAAATCAATCATTCTCCAGAAGTGTACAAATTGCATGTAAAATAGATATGGGAAGCATGTCTAGGTACCTTTGACCAGTAATAGTACCTTCAATTCAACTTCAAAAAATAATACATAGATAATATCTCTTAAAATGTGTATATATTTTTGGCACCTGTGTATACACATTATTCTTAATCTTTAACTTTGTGTTAGATAGAATTTTCAGATAAATATAATTATCTGACTAAATACAATTTCACAGAATTCTTATTTTCTGCAAAATATTCCTTCTCATTATTTGAAATCTCTGCACATTAAAAATTATTTTGTATTGAAAAATATTTTATAACATAGACATCATATATATAAAGTTATGAGCAGTGGTATGTTGGTATTTAAACATTAATTTTCTATTGAGGAAAAGTCTGATTTGTAACATTTGTCAATTTTCCTAGTGTAAATTCTTCTACTATGATACACTTCAAGCTACCATCTAGCCATCACTCAAAATGAAGATGTGTACAATTAGCATTCATGAGCCTGTGAGCCTTCTCCAAGACAATGTTGAATATAAGGTTTCCAATCCTTTTATAGAATAACAGATCTATCCCCTCATTTCACAAATGAGCTTTAAAAAGTTGAACTTATAGAAGTAAAACATAGAACAAATGATACTAGAGGCTAGAAAAGGTTAAGGAAGAGGGAAATGGGGAGATATCAGTGTAACCTGGCTTATTGTATCCTCAATGAATCCCCAACAATAAAAAAAAAAAAAGTTTTAACTGAAAAAAGAAAAGATACAAAATTAGAGGAAGATAGGAGAAATAAGTTCTACTATTTTATACAACTGTAGGATGATTGTAGTTAGCAATAACATATAGTTTCAAATAACTAGAAAAAGGATATTCAATGTTCCCATAACAAAGAGATGTTAAATATTTTGAGTTCATTGATATGCTAATTACTCCAATCTGGTCACTATAATTATATGTATTGAAAATCACTAGGTACTCCATAAACATGCACAATTATTATATGTCAATTAAAGACGAAGGAAAAGAAAATTAATAATAAATAAATTTTAAAACATTTAAAATGTGAGTGTGATCCTCGAAAGGAGCTACACTATGTCTTTAGAATGTAGACCTTATGAAGATGTGTCAAAACAGTTGATGTTTCCATGTGATTAACTCCTCAGTGTTTGGAGTTTGGCTGCAGCCAGAGTTTCTCTTAGCTAGCATTCATGCATTATTATGCACTTCTTTCTAGACTGTAATATTTTTTATGATACTCTTTATAAGACAATGTGTAGCAATCCCTAATAATCTATCGCTGCCATCTGTTTTCTCCATCAATTCCTGGAACATTCACGTGCCCTGAACATTAATAAAATTTGCATTTTAACATCCAGTGTGACCATTTTTCTAGGAATTTTTGATGTCCCTCTAGTACTATTTTTTGTACTTGCTCTGCCAGCCATTTCAGTTTATGAGATTTCTCCAGAATGCAACAAAAGCCAGAGACTAAATTAAAGTAAAAAAGAGTTCATAAAAAGCAACTCAATTCAGAAAGTCCACAATGGCACTCTTTCTCTGGGCTGAGAACGTAGCCCGCCAGGCAATGACAAGCATACTTATTAACTGTAATCTTCAGCACAATTCTGTAATATCTTGGAGAGCAACTAAACTTCAATGAATTATTGCTTTTCTACAGCAATAATAAATGAGTTTAACCAAAAACCCTCTGTAGTTTGACTTCAACCTGTCTTTACAGGTTTTTTTCTTTTCTTTAGGCCTTAGGTAATGTATTGCCAATAGGGTATGATGGTAACAACCAGCTTTTTTGAAGAATAGCAGTCCCTATTTGGTGTACTTTTGACGTTTGCCAATTTCTATAGTTTGAATACTTTAACCATGGCTGATTTCAAGCATGCTCCTTTGGAAAGAGATTTGCATAATTAACTCCAATGATTCTATCCAAGTTGGCCTCAAACACCCTTGGGTGTACCGGAATCAATTCGGAGTTTTGTTCAACTATTTATGAGTTACGTAACTGAGATAAAATTACTAAATCTTCCTGCTTATTTTGTTACCTATAAAATAAAACTTAACATGTTGGGAGTTTAAAAAATAGTGACACTACTCGTATAATGCAAAGCAATGTATGTATTGACAAACAAATCCCTGTTTTAATCTTCTCAGATCAACATACCAAAATGCCACAGACTGGTGCATTAAACAACAATATTTATTTTTTCACAGTCTAGGGGGTAGAAGTCCAAATCAAGGGGCTGATATGATGGGTTTCTGGTGAGACTGCTCCTCCGGGTTGCACACAGCAACTTTCTTACTGTGGCCTCACATCAGCTTTCCTCTGTGTGTTCATGGAGAAAGATATCTGGCATTTCTTCTGTGTTTTATAAGGACAGCAGGCCTCTTGAATTGAGGTCCCACTCACATGAGCTTATTTAACCTTAATTATCTCCTTAAAGGCCTTGCCTCCAAATGCAGTCACCTTGTGAGTTAGGGCTTCCACTTACCAATCTGGGGAAAACATAATTTAGTCCGTGATGATCCCTGCACATTCTCACGGTTCTCTAAGTACCTGCAATTTCCCAACATGCCATACTTTCTTTGCTTTTCTTGTTATCTTTCCTAGGTACATGTCACATTGTTAGACAAGCTCAGATGATCAAATCCCAATTTATCAAATCCCACTTTCTCCTTTTCACCAAAAATACCTTCCTGATCATTTCAACAGAAATAATCTCTCTCACCTCGACTTCTTTCTTCGATACTCAAAAAAGCTTTGTCCGATGATGCTTATCTTTCCCTGACAAGTGTTACGTCATATTTCATCATCTCTAACATGCAGATTTTTGTTTACATTAATATCTCAGAGATGTTTTATTATAATCTTAAAGCAGAATAAAGATGAAGACTGTCTTATCAATTAAAGACGCCATAATAACACATCACATCAGTGTTGGCCAGGGTTAATAATATGATACAGGAATATTTCTTCAATTGCTCATTTTGCAAATGCTTTCTTATATACCATTTTATGTACTTACAAAATTAAGATTAAATTATATTTATTAATATGTATTATTCTTTACATGTGAAAAATCCATTCTGTGTTCCTTTACTCAGTAATAATTTGTTATTTAGTACATATTTAGGTTCATCTTGCAAATTAGTTCCTTGCTGATATGGCCAAATCTAAAACTGGGATAAATGAGTAAACTCACAATGTTACAGATTTTACTTGAAAGTTAAAAAGCCTAATTCAATAAGCTAAAGAAGAACATTTATATTAACAGTATTATATTAAAAATGGTAATATCAGGCAGTTCCTGTGGCTCAGTGGGTAGGGCACTGGCCCTATATACTGAGGGTGGAGGGTTCGAACCTGCCCCTGGCCAAACAGTAAAAAAAAAAAAAAAATAGCCAGGCATTGTGGCGGGTGCCTGTAGTCCAGCTACTCCGGAGGCTGAGGCAAGAGAATCACCTAAGCCCAAGAGCTGGAGGTTGCTGTGAGCTGTGATGCCATGTACTCTATCGAGGGCAATAAAGTGAGACTCTGCATTTAAAAATAAAATAAAATAAAATATGGCAAAATCATGACTCATGTAAGTACAAAATAAACATGTGTCCAAGGGGGTATAATGTGAACTAAATCTGTTTAATGTTTTATAGGGCAATAAATCTTTGAGATGTGTTTTGTACCTCCTAAAAGAATGTTTTTTCATTGGTACTGAAAAAATATTTACCTGTTAACCTCTTTTCTTAGTGGTAAAATAAGTAGTTAATATAATATCAAACACAAAAGTCCACTGAATGAACTTCCCAGTAATCCCTTTTGCCTATTTCTAAGTTTTGGATAACTTTTCCTGACACCTGTTTGGCTCCATGAAGAATTTAAAAGCTATCATCAATAGTTCAGAGGTTGCAAATAAATGGTTGCTAACATTAGAAATAGTTACATAGATGCTAGGGAAAAGAGAACAGTCCTTCTACTCCCTTTAAAATCCTTGTAGATTGTATCAGTAGACGGTTATGAACACATATTTACAGACATCCTCAAAGACAAACATTTCTATGGTCACTGTCTTGTGGAGTTACTACCCATAGTGTGGCAGAGGGACCTGGGCTCAGGAAAGGAACAGTGTCCTAACCAGAGGAAAGTGAAGAACACAAAGTCAGTCTTCATTTCAAAATTTAATTGAAATTTTTTTCCATGACAAATTTAAATGTAAGGTTAATAGAATTATAAGAACTCTAGAGCGGAGTTTTCAAATTATCTGGGATGAGGGACCAGCTTCATTTACTTTTTTAGAGTGTGTGTGCTACGAGCCTGTGTGTGACTAGCTGTCCTGCTACTGCCATATGCAACTCCGCAAAATGACTTCGCTGGAGCACAAACAACTCTATATCTCACTTATCTTGAGAATGTAATGCTCAAGTACTTGGATAACACTATCAGCAATAAAAGAATGCTGTAGAATTTTCCAAATGCTTGTCAATTTCTCTACTTATCATGGCCTTGTGACCTGGCACCGGCCCATGAACCATATTTTGAATAGCACGGTTCTACCCTGGGAAAATAACATGAAATAGGCCTGATATCTCAGGAAGTTTTCTTATTATTTTTCTTAATTACTTTATCTGACCATTTTTTAATGTTGATTCTCACCTCAGAAACATTGCTACCTGTGTTTATAATGTAATTGTCAACATAGCTAATGCATGAAGCTTATCCAAGAAAATAAAACCATGGAAATAAGTTTTCTGAAGTAAAGAGTAACAACTTTATATTGGATATTTTGTTTATTAAATAAAAAATAGGGATTTCTACGTTACAGACAGCCTCTGACTTACAATGGTTTGACTTAGGATTTATTGATATTATCATAGTGTGGAAGTGATATACACTCAGTAAAAACTTTACTTCAAGTTACCTATACAACCATTGGGCTTTTCACTTTCACTACAGTATTCAATAAATTGCATGAGGTATTCCATATTTCATTATAAAATGATTTTGTGTCATACAATTTTTTCCAACTATAGGCTAATGTAAGATATGCTCAAAGACAAAGGTAAAAAGTGATATTCAGTAGCTCAGATGTATGAAAATACATATTTTTGACTTGTAATATTTTCAACTTACATTGGGTATATCAGGACAGAACCTCATTGTAAAAAGAAGAGTATCTATAGTTGAAATCAAGTTTCAAACACCATAAAATTCATAGTACAAGTTCTTTACCTTTGCCAGTTAGTTATTAGACCTTTATAATCTTAAATATTCATCAAATTGACATACTGACATATGGCTTATAATCAGGAAAAAAACATTTAAGCTGCAAAATTTTGTAGTTGATGCCTTTAGAAAGTTAATAAAAGTGTAAATTTCTTCAAATTCAAGCATTAGCTTTTGCTAATCTTGAACTCTTTAATTACCCTCCTCTGGGAGCATTGACCTTTAACAGTTACTGCAAAAAGAAAGGAAACCCTTGTTCAATTTTTTGAACCTGTATAATTGTCCTTATTGTCACTTTTTTTTTTTTTTAGAGACAGAGTCTCACTTTATTGCCCTCAGTAGAGTGTCGTGGCATCACCCAGCTCACAGCAACCTATAACGCCTGGGCTTAGAAGATTCTCTTGCCTCAGCTTCCCAAGTAGCTGGGACTACAGGCACCTGCCACAACACCCAGCTATTTTTTTGTTGTTGTTCTTGTTGCATTTTAGGTGGGACCAGGTTTGAACCTGCCATCCTCGGTATATGGGGCTGGCTCCCTACCCACTGAGCCACAGGTGCTGTCCCTTGGTGTCACTTTTTATAAGAAAAGAAAATGTGTGTCTTATGGTTAAGTAGAAATTATAGGATCCAAATCATACACGCTATAATGTACTCGTAAAATGACCTGGAGAAAAAATCATAATAAGTTTACAAAATATCAGCAATGACTTATATAGTAAGGGGATGGGAGTCTCTGAAGAGTATGTCAGACCACCCCATAGATTCTTCTTTGAAAACTGCTGTTAAGGAGCCTTAGATGTATCTGCCAATAGGCATCTGGTTCAAGAGAAGCCAATTAAATCTTCTGTCATTGGGAATTTGTAACTGGAATTCATGGAAAAACTAAGGCTAGGTCAGTCATTTTTTACCACATACATTTGCATATATACTAAAAAAGCAAGAACAAATTTACAGAGAGAGGAAATAAAGCTGACTAATAGAAAAGGGAGAGGCGATCGCAGTAGCTCTTGACTTTTCCCTTGCAAGCTTCCTCTGCCCTGCCGCACGGGGGGTTTCATAAACTCCTGGCCTCTGTTTAACCAGTGTCCTTTCTCTTTAGTAGGGTTATGTGTCTCATCATAGAACAATTCACAGAAAGGATGATGGATAATGTGTATCTTTATTATTTTTTAAATTTTTCATATTTTATATGACTTATATAATCATGAAAATGACATTTTCATTTAAAAATCCATAAAAATATGAAAATAAAGAAATAAAATACAGTCTGATAGTCAAAGTGAAAATGTTTTTAGACATATTTACCATACATTTAAGTCACAAAATATATGAGGTGGCTTAGAGTAATAGATATAGTATTGGTAAAATTAATTTCAGAAAATAAAAATTAAACCAATTATAGAGGTGATGGTTATTATATCAGGAAACTGGGATAAGAAAATCGTATCAACTGAGTATAAAATTTGAATGTGATTTTTCTAGTAGTCAAGGGGGAAGGAAAGAAAGCAAATTGGACAATTTTCCAGCCATTGTCTTATTAAAGGAATCATTGTCGATGTTTAGAAAAGATGCATTTTTCCCTGAATTGAGCCTGAACTGAGCTTATCAATATATATTGTTACAGAATTATGGAATGTGGACATTAGAAATGCCAAAAAGCTAGTGTCATCTAAGACTTTAATTTGCCCCCTGGAAATGTGTGACATGGCAAAGTAAAGCAATATGCCTTGGGTCAGACAGAAATAAGAGCATTTTGGTAAATGATGCAGAAATATTTTCTTACATGATTACTTCTTTACATTAAATTATTTAAATGACCATTTTGAGGAATAATACTAGTCATTTCTAGAATAATACAAGTGAATAGTCTTGGGATATAGCTCTGCAATTACATGAACATAAAGCTATAAAAATCAAAGGGATGATTGTCTGGCATGTATTTTATTTTTCTCAAAAATAAATCAAATTTATAACTCGAATTATCTTGAATTATTGTCTCTCACTATTATCACGTAAGACCATTAACCCTTCAAAGAGTATCTGGAGTTCAAATATTTTGTGTTATTGATTAAAGTGAGAGTCATGGGCTCCAAATGGCAGACGTACAGGTAGCAAAGTAATAAATATACATTTTTTTTTTTTTAAGTTAAGGAACTATATCTGTATCCTTGCCCAAGTAGAGGGGACTTCCATTTAACAAATTTGAGAAAATGGTGCATATGCAAAGAAAAAAACTCAAAACGCAGTGAGTTAAAATGTGGATGTAGAAAGTGAATCCATGCTACCTAAGCACTGGGACTAAATTTTATCAAGGTGAACCCATGAGAAACACTTTTGCTTTATTTGTTTGTAAGATGTAAAATCCAAAGCTGGTAGAAAATTTCTGGGAAATAATATTGTGCAGTAAAAAGTGTGCCTTAGTATATACATATTGACCCGAATCTTATCTACCTTCCCACGGTTATCTTTTTTTTTTTTTTAAACTTTAGTAGAACATAAGCTTCCTTTGGCCATAGATCTGAATTTCCGAGGGTGTTAAGGAAAAGCAACACTTTCACTTCTGTGACACATATATTACCTTTCTACTACTGCCAAAAACCAAGGTCATGGAGGTGATTTGGCCAAAAGCCCGAGGTAATCAAAACCGCTGCAGGTAAAGTGAAAAGTTTAATTATATTTCTCATTTTCCAAATGACTTCTTCACTAAATGGTTGATCAAACAGGGATGCAGGCTGCCAGGGTGATTGTGGTTGCTGTGTGGACAAATGAAGAAAATTAAAGAAATGAGTCTCTTCATGTAATTCTTGGCTGAATGAAAATTCGTTCTTGAGTGAAAATATAATAAGAGAGTGAAAATGAAGCTTGAACATGGGGTTCAAGGGGAGGACAGACTCTGATAGACTGATAGATGTAAATCATGTCTATCACATTAACAGAAATAGATGGTGAGAAGAAACAAAGATAGGATTTAATAGGAAGGTTGAATGACAAGAAAATTGTTGCAACAATCAATAAAGCATGATATGATATTGAAATTACTTTTAAAAAAGAGAGAGGAGTGGCCACAAATCACTATGGGGACATAGTTGGTAAAAATTCTTCAAGAGGTTAGAGAGTGGGAAATGAAAACGGAACAAAACTGCACATGTATTTGTAAAATCCAAAAATAGTTAAAATATAAATACATATACACACATGTATCTCCCAAGGTCCAACAATTCTTGTAATAATTAATCTATTCCCTATACATAAGAAAATATGAACATCTGTATATATCTATTAGTAAAGTTTGTAAGTAGGTATCTGTATGTATACACATAGAGATATTTAAGATGCCACCCATATCACTTACCTTTTTAAAAGAAATGTATCACATGTAATCATTCTAAGTGAAAAAGCAGGTTACATGCTGACATGGAACTAGATGTGCACCTCTACCTGCATATGCACATATGTATGTAAAGAGATTTGTAAAAATAGATGTACATATTGATATGTGTATTGCTGTGTCTGGATAACTACAGTAAAAAGTAAGGAAGGACACACAACTCTCATCAGTTATCTTGACAGGTGGGATTGGAAGGATAAAAGAAAGCACATTTGTTTCCTTACATGTTTAAAAGTGCTAATGGAGGCCAGGCGTGCCTGTAATCCTACCACTCTGGGAGGCCTAGGTGGGTGGATAGCCTGAGCTCAGGAGTTTGAGACCTGAGCTCAGGAGTTGAGAAAGAGCAAGACCCTGTCTCTAAAAATAGCCAGGTATCATGGCTGGTGCCTGTGGTCCCAGCTACTCAGGAGGCTGAGGCAAGAGGATCACTTGAGTCCAAGAGTTTGAGATTGCTGTGAGCTATGATGCCACAGGACTCTACTAAAGGAGGCAAAGTGATACTCCGGTTCTCAACATAAGTAAGTAAATAAATAAATAAATATGCTAATTGCATGGTTAGGTATGGGAATATTTATTTTACATAAATGTGTTTATTTTTCTAATCTAAAAAATTTTATTCTGGGTTATGTATTTCTCTGTCCATGAACTAATAGATTGCACAATCCTAGGGATTACTAAAATGATATTTTAGACAAACGTTATCTAACCTATTTTCCTCTGAAGGAAGGAAGGCTGTATATTTGGCATGAATATATTACTTTTGTGTTTTATAATGAAGCAAATGCATGGTAGAAAAGGATACAAGTTCGGGAAATAGTAATGAATTCATACAGGCTCTAATCCTTTAAAAAAGACTAATACTGGTTAAAAACATGAAAAGTGACAAAAGGAATGAAAACCAAATTCCTAAGACCAAAATTTTAAAAAATGGCAGAAAATTTAATATCTGAAGGGAAAATATTTTAAGAACTTCTCTAAGTTGTTATAAGATTTGAGAAAAAGCAAATCAGTGATCATCCGTGAATCCTCTGTCACACTTTGTAAGTTATATACCAAAGGAACTGGAAAAAAATATATTCAGCTAAAATTGCTATTTCACTCTCATTCTGGTCTCTCTGCCTTAAATTTCTTTTTTTCCTTCTTTCTTCTATTTAACTCATGGCTTTGGGTAACTATGCTTTATTCTTTCAACTCCAGATGGATTTTGTATTTTTACTCCTTTCATCATTATGCTTTTAGCTTATTATCCTAAGTGAAGCATCTAAAGAATGGAAAAACAAATACCACATATACTCACTATTAAACTGGAACTGGCCAGCCCTCATGTAAATAGATGGAAATAAATCTCAATGGAAATCAATCAGATGGGAGGATTGAGGAAAGGATGGGTAAAATCCTATCTGGTACAATGAACATTACTCTTTATGCTCTGTGGCTACACTGATATTTTTTGTTCCCCTAATGTATACTAACTCAACCCAAGTCAATTTTTACTCCGAAGATTATAACTCCTGGAATGTTGCCACACTCCCAGTGCATTCAATTCTCAGCCATTGTTCATGATCCATGAATGTCAAGATTCATTTTCTCCAATCAGGTCTCATTCTGACCTCTCTCTTTTGAACCCCAAACCATAATTGTCTATATGTTATATATAATTTTGTCCTATTATTCAAATATTTTATTTGTATATATGGTCTGTTCAAGCAAATTGGTATTTCTTCTGGAGCAATATTTTCCAAATCAAGTTCTATTAGTAGAACATGAATTCAATAGAGAGGACTATGACCAAAATCAAAGAAGCAAATGAAATATTAATAAATAGAAATAGAAATGTAAAAGGAGAATCAGGGCAGCGCCTGCGGCTCAAAGGAGTAGGGGGCCGGCCCCATATACTGGAGGTGGTGGGTTCAAACGCAGCCTCGGCCTAAAAACTGCAAAAAAATAAAAAATAAAAATAAAAATAAATAAATAAATGAAGAATAAGATTAGAAAATGTTAGATTGTAATACATCTAGTAAGTTTGAGTATTTTTTGATAAAATTAAAGTTGCATTTCTGTGTGTAAGTGGGCGTATAGGTATGTGGGTGTCCACACACAGGTACATATATGGCTAACACAATTATGATGGAACATGGCATTATTATAGCCCTGAGTCCTTCCAGTCTGATGCACACAGAGGCCTAGGAGAAGAAACCAAAGTTCCATAAGTATTGATTTGAGAGATTGATGCAATAGATAATCAAATATTCACATTACATCAGAACTAGAAAAATAAAAAGCTACAGTTTAGAAAACATGAACCAGAATGTCTAAATATCATAAAAACAGTGCAAAACAATTGAGTATAAAATGGGTAGCAAGAAGAGGGGTAGCAAAAAAAGGAGTGGTTATAAGAAAAAATTATGGAATAACTATTATAATACTATGTTAGTAGAATTAGTTGGATTGAAGGCAAATTGTCACATTGCAATAATCCAGATAGCTCTCTTACTGAGATTAATTTTACCCTTATGCCTATATTATTAATCATATCTTAAAGTTTACATTATCAGTTGCAAATAATTACTTAAAATTATATTATCATTTTTATTATTTATAAATACTCATTTATTAAATTTCCAAACAAATCTGAGTTTATTTTATGGATATAGAGCACAATATTTGCTTTAAATATTCTTTTCATTAAGGATTGATAATAAAGAGCTGTGAAATTAAGCCAAAAGAATGCTACAAAATAGAAGTAAACAAATAATGCTTAATGTTTGGCATTCAGGGAGTTACTGTATGTGAATCAGGAATCATTCCTCTTGTGTCACTTAACTTCATCTTGTATCAATACTTCCATCGGTTTTGACTTCTGCTTTTGTTTTCCTCTCTGAATTTTTTGTAGGAAAAAAACTCATCCCCTTTTTTCATTTTCCTCACTTGCAAGACTTTGCTCAGGTGTTTCTTCTTTCAGAAAGTCTTCTTCACCTAGTACATCAAAAAGAAGAGCCTTTTCTGTGTGTTTCTATTCCGTCACACTGATCATATGGTATTAATGATGCAAGTAAAGTAACTCCATTTGTAGACAAAAATTCCTCTAAGCAGGAGGAAATAACCCCAGACACAAAGTACATGATTAACATTATGACCTTTGACGAATTTAGGTGTGCAGATCAACATTTTAGCCACTAGATGTCACTGTTAATCACCACAATGTTCTTGAGTAGGTCCACAAAGCCTAATTGCAGTTTTCAAATCCTAAAGCTCATGAATTACCTTAAATTATTTTGGAAGGGCAAATCCAGACCTATACTGAATTTATTTTGTGCAAAAATCTGAATTGATATGATGGAAGATAATTTATACTCTTCTTTCTCCACGTAACATGAATATTAATAAGATTGTTGCCCCCAAACCATAGGGAGGGTTATACAATATTTAAAAACATGTTTCACATTGCAGCTCTCAAATAGAACTTGTTACAATCTCTGAAAAACATCTGGTGGAAGAATTTTTGATAAGAATTCTTGTCCTGCATCAGAAATCCCTTTGTTATTTTCCAGGAAATATGATAATGACAATAATACTAAAAATAACACATTAAATCATAATTTATGCATCTGTGATAACTCTAATCTTACTCATATTTGCACCTAATTATGCAGCTAATTATATTCCTATAAACCATATTCTTTTAACTTTCATAGGATAAGTAAAGGTAAAAAAATTAAACTTTGAGAACATATGAACACTTAAAATAATGTGTTAAAAAATGTGATCTATGTAGAAAGATACTTCTTAAGTTTTCTTGATTTGGTAGTTAGGTTTTTAGGTTCTACTACAAATAATAGTTTTGTTTTTTTTTAAATTCTCTGTTGTTCATCTGTCATGATACATTTAACTTGTGTCAATGAGTTGGTCTACATACATACACATTTTTATATTATATGATGTTATAAGTGTAGAAATAACTTTGTTGGTGTTTATCAGCATCCCAGTTTAAAATATTTTAAACAAACAAGACATGAAGATATAATTTTTTAAAATGTTAATCCCATTCTTTTCTTCTCCAAGTTACAGGAATTTATTTTGAAATCCAAAAATTATGAATACTAAAGTTAAACTTTCAAATTTCCTCCCAAGAAAGATGATCACCAGATACCAACTTTAAGTTGTAGCATTGCTTTTTTAATGTATCTTCAGTTGTTCTGAAACCTACTGCCTTATTTTTTGGTCTACATAAGATAACAGGAATATCATTGGTCTACATAAGATAACAGGAATATCATCGGTCTACATAAGATAACAGGAATATCATTTGGTATGAATGAGAATATTCAGGTCTTACTCCCAGAAAACTTGCACAAAAGTTGAACAATATACTGTTTCCTATAACCCCTCTGGTTTCTATAAAATGAAGTTATAAAATATGGATATTTCTGTGCATATTCATATCACATTCTCATAATGATTAAAGAAGACTTCAAAATTTTTACTTATTGATTGATTGATTTGCTTCCTGCTTAACTGTAATGTGTAACTAGCTTGCTGAAGGAATTTGTGGTAGTTTTTCTTACTGTGAGGACTACATTTGTCAACTGGCTGGACCCAGGTATTTTAATTACAGTCCTAAACATCTCCTTGCCCTCTGTAGCCTGAGTTCATCCAACTTGGGATATTTTAATTACCACTGCAGCTCCCTAACAAGTTACATCCTATGTCCTCCTTACTAAAAATCTTAGCATGATTTTTTTGTTCCCTAGCCAAGGAAAATATCCAAACAGACTTCACAGGTAGAGCTGGGGACAACCAAAAGGAAGCACATCTCTATGATTAAGAGCACAGACACTCAAGCTGAAAAGTTTTAAATTCTGCCTCTATTGGCCTTGGGAAGATTACTTAATTTCTCTGTGCGGTTTCCTGATGTACAACATAGGTGTAATAAAAACGCATTCCCAATAAATGATGTAATACATCTAAAGCACTTACAACTATGGCTGGCCCATAATAAGTGCTCTGAATATGTGATCTATGGTTTTATCATAATTTGAGACATAGCGTAATGGTTATAAAAATATGAGCTCTGAAACCGTAGGGTCTGTCCTGAAATCCTGGCTACATCACTCTAGCTATGTGTCCTTCAGTAAAATCACTTAAACTTTTTCTGATGCAATTTTCTCATCTATAAAAAGGAGGCAAATAGTACTATATACTTCATACGTGAATGGTTAAGATTAAATTATTAATGTTTATAATGAACATAATATGGTGCATAGTTTATAATATGCTCTCAGTAAATGTTACTTACATTGCTAATAGATTATCATTAGAAGGATCTTAAATATGTCTCCTAGAATTCTGCCAAGGGCTACAGCTCTGTCTTAATCTTATTTCTTTAGATAAGACAGGGTAAGATTGGAAAAATGCAGACCTAAATTTTTACAGGTTAAATATAAACTATCCTTAAGATATCAAGTAGAGATTTCAATTAGGAATTGGTTATTAATCTTAGAAAAATGGTCTTAGCTAAGTTAAAATTTTAGGAAGCATCACTAGAGAGATATTTAAATCAATAGAAAAAGGATCATTTAATAAAAAATTAAATAGACCCATATAAAATTAAATCACCCAATGAGTGAATAAAGTCAGGTTTAGGGAATATTTTCTAAACCCTTAGAGAATTGTGGAGTTAGAGCCAACAAATGAGACAGAAATTGAAAGCAGCAGGTAAGCAATCCAACAAAAAAACCGAAACAAATAAACCAGAAATCCAGATGAGTAGAGTCTAAGAGAAGTCAGAGTTTTCAGAAAGAAGAAGGCTAATTGTCAGAAACTACTTTTCATGAAATTAAAATGAGAACAGAAAGGCGTTGAGTTTCATCATTTAAAGGCTGATCCAACTTGATAACAGGTTTCAGACAGAGTGGTGAGAATGAAAGCTAATTTGAAATAGACAAGAAAGTAGGCAAATAGACACAGTGAGTTTAGACAACTTTTTGATTATATTTACTTTTTTTTTTTTTACTAAGAAAAGAATCAGAAAAATTAAGCCAAGTATTGAATAGGAATTTAGAGCCAGCATAGGGCTTTTTGGAGGAAAAGTCTGGTAAAATAGGATTACATTTATGAACCATATGCATAATTAAAAACTTGAAACTAAAGCAAGATGTGATTATGAAAAGCAGAGGAGAAAGAATAAAAAACATGGAGAAATTGGCCTTTGACAAGGGAGGGACAGTTTATTATCACAAGAGAGGAGAAGAAGATGAGTCCAGACTCAACTGATTTGTGGCTTTGATGATGAAAATAAAATGGAACTCAAATATAGTAGTTAGTATTTTTTTTTTTTTTTTTTTTTTTTTTTTGCAGTTTCTGGCTAAGACTGGGTTTGAACCCACCACCTCCAGCATATAGGGCTGGCACTCTACTCCTTTGAGCCACAGGCATTGCCTAGCAGTTAGTATTTTTTCTGGTATTATATCAGTCAGAGTTTAGTGAGAACAAGAGAAATCACTTCAAAGTTTTACAAGAGAAAGAACAGAATACAGGGAGTTAGTTACACCAATGCAAAGGAGTTAAGTACCCACACAGGGATAATGCGATAACATTAGATAAAATTGTAGACAACAGCGCATTGCTATAGCCTCCACACTGGAGAGGAATGGAAGAGCAGCTGTCAATGGTTCCAGGCACTGAGGTCACCCCACAGAATCTGGAAGCAGAGACAGTCTGCCTAATAAGAGAAGGAGGAAGTTCTGCTACTTCCAGAGATTCTTCACTACGTACAGAGGAAGGAGGACAGGATAGCCCTGGCTTCTTCCCTTCTGTTGTCTTACACCAGAGCTTCCCACTGGCAAAACAAATGAGAAAAAAAAACTTGGGAACCCCAAATAGCTGAGACCAAACAGGGCCAATGCATCCACAGGTATAAAATAATCTCATTGGCCAAAATTGAGAAGGAGAGATTAGAAGTGGGAAGCTCAAGGACTGAGGAAATATGGTCACTGTGAAACAAGTGAGTGAACTTGTTTCAAGAACAAAATGAGACTAAATTTTAAGTAAAATCATGTGAAGTTGCCATTACCTTTAAGTAAAAAAAAATATAATTTGGGAATCTCATATGGTTAAGCTGGTACCAGTTTTCTCATTTTTGTGCAAGGAACTTAACTAGAAAATTATTACATAAATTGAGATAATTTGTATAATGTACAACTACATAACATTTCTGTCATTACTGCTTAGCAGAATCATAAGTTATCTATTCTATGGGGCATGAAGTTTGTTTAGAGGGAACATAAGACAGCAGGCCTCAAAAAATGACATCATTTATGTCCAATTTACCAAGGTATATGGTCCTCATCAGTGGAAACTAGAACTTTTATCCATACAGTCAGGAATAATTTGGTTGTTAGGAACAAAGCAATAGTAGCTATACTCACCTGATCCCAGTGTATAATAAATATCTACTGGTGTCCTTGATATTTACAGTGAGGACAACAGCTTTCCAGTCATTGGCTGCTTACATCCACTATCTAGAGCACCATATTTCTTTTTTTTCTTCTTGAAGATGTCTGAAAATCTGTGTTGCTGGTCAGAAATTTGCTGAGTCATAATAAGCATAGAATTAAAGTAAAAGTAAATAGATTTTTTTGCTGCCTATTTTCAAGGCCAGGGTGAACTTGATGAAATATGCTTGTTCTTCTGCAGTGAACTTCTTCTTGTGACTAGTTTATTGTATCTCAGGAGGCTCAGCCCCACTTTAACCAGGCCTCATCAACACCAACACATTTATCTTATGGACCCAGATAACCCTGGTTATCCTCCCTTTTAACAAGCACATTATTGACTAATCTAGGATTAAACAAAAGTTATGGTTCCCTGATTTGATTATTATGTTATTGTGAGTTGAAGATTTTGTTGGTAACTTCTCAATAGAACTGAGTTTTCCTTATTTCTAAGTTCTTGAGTAGGAAGAGAAAAAGAGGGGAGTTGCATCATTGTTACCTCCATGTCCTACAAAAAATTATTATTTGTTAGAATCACTAAAGAGATATTAATAAAAAATGATTCTAAATGTGCGTGTGTGTGTGTGTGTGTGTGTGTGTGTGTGTGTATATACTTTAAGACCAATGATAGATGAATTTCTTATGAAATGAGTTTTGAATATCTAAATGCAAATAAATTGATAGACTACTTTAAGTTATTTAATAATCATATGTATTCATCAGTGAACAAAAGCCTTTTTTGGAACATTTTGATTAATTTTTAGAAGTAATAATTATGATTCAGTGAAATATTTGACAATACTATTCAGTGGAACAGAATATAGTTAAACTTGCTAACACGTGTATGTCTGCCATAAAAATACAACTACATATGTTTGCCTGATAGAAATGCCAAATAAATTCATATGTTGCTATTCCATAAAGGGTAAAAACTATTTTTAGTTCTATCATTTCTCCAGATCATCACCTTGCAATCCTTTTCATTCTTCAGCAAATTTAAGTAGTAATGAGACTCATTGTAGTTTTCCAGTGAAGGAACATCAAGCTTTTTCTTTCTACTCTGTTAAGCACAGCAATTTCATGGAAAGGGCCCTTTGACGTTGCAATTGAGAAAAAGTTCTGATTATAATTTCTGAAGCTTGGAGAATACTAGAATAAAGCTTTCTGAGTATGGTTGTAGCTTTTCCACTGTGAGAAGCCATAAATTTAGGCCAAGAAAATGGTGGCCAGATGTAAATATATTAATTTTTAAGATAGCTAATTTACAACTTTCAGTTTTTATCAATTAGGTAGAAATAAAAAGAGTAGATGGAGTTACATTCTACTAGAAGGAAATTATGTTTGACTATATCAATGTCATATATTTCTGTGAGGATTATCATTTTCAAGTCAATTTAACATACTTTTCCCCAAGAAACTTTTGAGGATAATAAGTGATTTACTATCCAAATATTTAGAGAATTTTTTTCATCAATTTCTTAAAAGTTTACAAAAAGCGGATTTAGATTATCTGTAAGTTACAACTATATCACATAAGACATATACATCAACTAAGATGTAATGCAATATCTTTATATTAAACATCATTATTAGATTGAAACTCTCATGTAGGCCTAATATTTTACATTCTCCATTGACAAAAAGTGTGAGAAAATGATACAGGTCAGGTGGCACCCCAGCCAGCTCAGCTGAACTGAGGGGGAGGACCCGCCGCCTGGCCTAGGCGGTGTTGGTGCAGCCGGCAGCTGGCAGAGGAACCAGTCCGCTGGAGCGTAGGCAAGGGGTGACCCTCCCCATCCCAGGCTCTAATAGCCAGAGGGGCCCCACAACTGCTAGGGAGACACCAGCACCTTGGTGTCTCCTTCCCTTTGCACTTATAACTGAACAGGGAACCCCCATTTCCTATGCCCAGGTCAATTTCAAATAAGTTTCCTAAGCCTCAATTCCATGAATGGGCTATGTCCCTTCATTAATATGTTCATTCACTTGCCCCAGAGGAAAGGACTGGATCCATTTCTTTCCTGGCCTCCTATACAAGGAACCCATGCACCTATATATACCCTAGACAAAGAGCCCAGGGACAGATTGAGAGACAGAGAGAAGGAGAGAGAAAGAGCCTTTTTCCCACAACTTGGGTTTTTTTCTCTCTGCCAGGAGCTTTGGTGTTTTTATATTCTTTCTTTTCTCTCTTACCATTGATCTGTGATCCTTGGATTCATTCTTTGAATCACCGAGACCAAGAACCCACTGAAGGGGAAATTCTGGTATCAAAAATATGCTAGGTATGAATTGACCAACAAAGTGTTATTTCCTTATAATCATGTTATTTGAAGTTCATGTAATAAACATTAAGCTCATAATTTCTATTTAAAATATCTAATTTAATTTATTACTCTTCTTGCAAAAATAATATAAACACTGGTAATCAAGGAAATAACTATAAGTTGTTTAATACTAGGGCTAGGATATTATTCTTCATTTATATAAAATATCACCAGGCATTTGTCTAGTTTTTAAAATATTAAAAGAAAAATATCCATAAGCCATGAAATGCACTGAATGTTTGTGTCTGCCTTGAAAAAATATTATGTTCATTTTCTAATTGCAATTGTGATGGCATTGGGAGGTGGGGATTTTGTTAGGTGAGTAGGTGCTATGGTTAGAGCCTTCATGAATAAAATTAGTATCCTTATAAAAGAACCCTGGCTCTCACTCCGTTTTCCATACTATGTGAGCAGGCAGTCTGCAACTCACAAGAAGGTCCTCATCACCGAACCCGTCTGACCATACTGACACCATGATCTCATATTTTCAGTCTCTAAAACTGTGAAAAAAATTTCTTCTGTTTATAAACCACCCAGTCCATGGCAGTTTGTTATATCATCTAGCACTGGCTAAGACAAGCCATATAACTGGATCTTAAGCAATAAAAATTTCTCCCTCATAATCAAGTTGTTGCAGAATTTACATCCATGGATTATATAACAGAATCTATTTTTCTCTTGTATTTATTCAATAAATAATAATTGTGGTTATGGCAAGTGATTATAAGACAGTAATAAAAATGAATCATACTTAGATCCTGAGCTTATAGTCCAGGTCAGTCACATAGCCATTAATCACCATAATAGAAGCCAAAAAGTAATAAGATAGGTATTTTCCTAATTTCTAGCCCTGTATATGCAGCTATATGCAGCTATCTTTTCTTGAAACCATTTTATAACATACACACAAAAGCCAGGCATAGAACAATACCAGTTGGAAGCATTGCACAGAACCCACTTGCTTGCTGTTTTCTCTGATCTCTTATTTCTGGTTGCAAATGTCTGTTTTCAACATTTCTTTATGGCCCCATGGTTTGACACCCTACTTTCATTCCTTCTCCAGCTGACTGACATTGGCTACTTATTTACTTTTGGGTTGGTTTGCATTTTTGAATTTGCTTTCCCCCCAAACTCTGTTAGGAGACACTTCTATTACTTGTCTTGGACATTTAAGCATGAGTTACTTAGAAGAGGGAAGGAGATTCAGAGAAAGGGCTATGGGAAATTAAGACAAGGTAAATAACAAGGAAGAAATATCAGAGAAAGCTTCCTAAAAAGTGTAGTGCAGTAAATTTCTAATTATTTGTGTTAGTTGTGTTCTGTGAAGTCACAATGAATATTGACTTTCCCAATAATTTACCATTGCTTCTAGAGCAATAGTCCCAAGTATTTGTGGCACCAGGAACTAGTTTCAGAGAATTTTTCCACAGATGGGAGTATAGTTTGGGGATGATTCAAGCCCATTACATGTATTATGCAGGTGGTGATGCTGTGCACCCTGGTCCCTAACAGGTCATGGACTCCAGGACCACTCTGCTTTACAGAGTTGGGGGCCACAGTTTAGTTTACTATGACCATCTTCTTACAATATTTTTGTCAATTGATCAATACATAACCTTGTTTTGTACATATTTCTGTTTAAAGACCTTATTTAGTGTATATGGTTGATTCCTTAAAATTGAACTCTTGGCCAACAGCACAACTCATGGCTGAATAAAGCTTATATAACACATGTATTTCTTTGTGAGGTATTTCCCAGTCTTCTTGCACTTAGGAACAGTAGACAACACTTCAACTCCATGCTTGTGGACCATTTTAAATGGTGAAATCATCAACAAAAAGCACACAAATGCAAAAAAAAAGTAGTACTAAATAGACTGAGAAAAAGACATTTGTTCACAATATGAGAGCTAAAATAAGAAGGCAGCAAACTGCCTTCTTCTACCTCAGTTGGGAATGTCAATGTCTAGAGACTCAAAATTTTCCACCATTCTGCCCATGTCTGCAAATGACTAGGAAAGTGCCTTGAGTATTGATATCAGCAATACAAATGAACTTTAACATGGATGCAAATTTGCAAATATAGAGTCTGTGAATAATGAAGAACAACTGTATTTATTTGTGGGCCCGTGAAATTTGGGTAGGATTTCAGGCTGAGGTCCTCAAACTACGGCCTGTGGGCCACATGAGGCGATGTGATTGTATTTGTTCCCGTTTTATTTTTTAACTTCAAAATAAGATATGTGCAGTGTGCATAGGAATTTGTTCATAGTTTTTTTTTTTTTTTATTATAGTCCGGCCCTCCACAGGTCTGAGGCACAGTGAACTGGCCCCCTGTTTAAAAAGTTTGAGGACCTCTATAAGGCATGATTTGGGGAAAGTGTATGGGTATAGGTCCTGAAGCTCACTTTGGACGGAAACTGGGAATAAGAATGCAAATCAGGCCTTGGATAGAGACTAGAAAGTGTTAAATTCTTTAAGAATTTGTACTTTACACTTAGACTGAGAGTTTTAAACCTTTTATGTGTATTTAGAACACTATTTTTCTCCAAAGGAGCCCCTTAGAAATCCAGCATGACAATGTATAGGCCAGGAACAACTCTAGTTATAGGAATGTGTATAGTCAAAGTGTAACCAGGAATATTGAACCCACGGCAAGTATTTATAACAGAGGGAATATGATGTGAGGATATGATATGCAGGTGAGGAAAATCTGAGATTCAAAGATGGGATAAGGAACCACCTGGAAGCCTTTGGGATGCTATTGCCACCTTTAGAACAAAGGGCTAGAGTCACCATGAAATCAGTGGTACAATGTAGCCTGTTCTACAGGACCTGGAACTACAAAATGGATCGTCTTTGCAGTAGACCCTGCCCATGCCAAAAGGTCGCACCGGGGCTTCCTAAGGAAAAACACTTTTAGGAGGCAATGCTGGAAAATGCTTTCTATAAGGTAGAAGCCTGCAGAGCAGAAGCATAAGGAATAGTTTCAAGGACAAATAGGCCCAGTACCAATGCAAGATGTAAGCCACACACAAATCCTGTCTTCAGTTTGAACACAGAAGACAACTTCTACATTAAGCAATGCAGAATCATCAACATATTTTAAAATGTAGAGTAATACAATCCATATGTCTCATGCTAAAGTATTATGCTAGAATATCAAATAGATCAAGAATGTGTGCGTGTGCGTGTGCGTGTGCGTGTGCGTGTGTGTGTGTGTGTATGTAAATGACGGGGAGCCCAGAGAGCCTGGAGTAAGAAACAAGTCAAGATCTATTTTGTCAAAAGTTCACCAAGTATGAGTTGCCTTCAACTTTAAGAAAGATAGTAAGACATTTGAATATATTCAATTAAAACAAGAATCTTTAGATTAAAAATGGACTCCCTTCTTACTGAAGTATTAAAATCTTAGATTTCAAAATATGACATCTGGCAAAGTGGTGAATGTTTCTATGAAGTGTATTTTCTAAGCATAAATATATCATTATATCTTCTTTATCATTTTTTGTTGTTATTAATTGACTAAAGGGTTAGTTTTTGCAGTCTTCCACACATCAAAGCATTATTGTATTTTTGTCATACATAAGTAAATACATATTTATTTTCTGCTTAAAGATCCTCCAAACTGCCTTTAAAAATTTCAGTGGAGGAGTGGATTAAAGATGGCGGCTGAGTAACAGCTTCCCTGTAACTGGGCTTGGAGAATCTGGGGAGACAAGACTCCAGACATCTCTGGCCGGTGGGATCTGCTTATGATCATCCCTTTGAGGATACAGGGAGCCAGCAAGGGACTTCTGGACCCCAGGAGGAAGACAAAAACAGTGGAAAACTGGCAAGTGGCTGCATGTGTTCGATCAACCTAATCACGCCGGCAACCGTGAGTACAAGCAGCACTGAGACTGCAAAC